>JAUZNC010020015.1:0-25220 GCA_034780395.1 Vannuccia rotundouncinata
AGCTGAAAGACACACTGAGAGGTTTTGATTGGCTAATGAAAAATAGCAACGTTTGCTACCCCCGGTTGGTGAAGTAATTTTTTTTTTCGTAGCAAACGCTGCTACTCCTGGTTGGAAGAGGTTAAATTAAAGATAAAATATCCTTACCGCCTTCTGACGTAGTCGAACCGGTCGTTTTGCTTTCTGAAATGATTAAAAATGATATCATGTTTAGATGAAAAAGATGTATGAAGAAGATAGGTGTAGGTTTTGTATATATGAATGACTTAATCAACATTTGTAAAATAGTTCGACAATATTTGGTCTGGTGGCTTATTGTCGAAAGTCTAGCGTATCTTTTATAAATTATAAATAGTGAAAAGTAATCACTTTATTTCAGATTATGATTTATTTCATTTGTATACGGTGGTTATATTTAGAACAGTTATTTAACAATTTAACAATCTAAAAATATCACATGATCATTATTTTCTAAAGTTTATGAACGTTTATTTTTTCTGTTCTAATCATCATAATACATTTTAACGATCGAATAAATTGAAATTTACTTTTCAAACAAAAATGTCAGAACAATGGTTACATTATAAAAGTTTAATATAAAGTGGTTGAGATCAAAAGATTTTTTTCCTGATCTTTGAGTTGTGTTCATGTGAAATTTTGGACTGGTTTATTTTCGGGATCATCTATATCTCAGGCGACACACAGACATACAAGAGAATTTAGTGGTGGTGATCTTGGCTTGATTTAAAATTGTGAATGACATCACATATAAACGTATAAAAAATATTATAGATTACCTGATTGAGCTATTAGCTCGTCCGCTTCATTGATTTTTACCTTGGAATTATCTGCAAAATAAATGTTTATATAAATAGATAGGACACTTATTTCTAAATTAAACATTGCAATATATTTCATACATTTATTAAATATTGCTTAATTTTAATAACAGATATTGCAGATTTATTTCAACGCAGGTTTGAATTACTCCACTCAATGTATTATCATGCAAACTAAATGTTATTTTAAAAAAAATAAACAAATATTTAAAGCTATCCATAATTCTAATTTAACACTGCGTAATCAAAATATTATGTGTAATTTTCATTTGTTATCCAATCGTTAAAACTTCTTATCTAATTTAAAGCCTTGTTTATTCAATCGTAAACATTTGTTATCCAATCGTTAGAACTGACTCAATTGGGAAACCTTCACATACAGTAGCAGCAAAATTCAATAATCGTAACACCCTCAAAAGCTATACTTAGATAATTTTATGAATAAAACGTTATATAGCCTCAAAATGTGCTCAATATCAGGCTCGTATCTAGCGGGGTGGTAGGGGAGGCACTTGCCCCTTCTATTTATGGCGCCCTTTTAAATTTAGTTTTTATAAATTTACATGTAATATAAATGCAATTTTTTTTTGGCACCTTCTTGTAAAATGTTGCCCCCCCCCCCCCCCCACTGAAAAAAAATGAAAGTACGGCCCTGAATAACCGATTCGGTTATATTAAACACAGCAGCAGGCCTCGGTTGCTTATGATACCAGGCTAAAAGTCAAATTTATTGTTACCTTAAACAGCCCGGTTATCATAGCCGAAAAGATGAAATTACCTCTGTAATGTTGGGTTAAGTACGGATTTAGTGCGGATTGACTACGGCCCACTAGCACGCTCGGAAAACCGACGATTAAGAAAAAAAAAGTTTAATTGCAAAACAAAACCCACGCTAGCAAACAAGTACGTTTACAAAAGGTAGATTGTTCCTCGAAAATAACATTGTCGACGGATTTAATTAGAGAATCATGTTTTTTAGCTAATGGGAATCACCAAAGTACTCCATCTCATCCTTCTGTCTTTGCTCGCTCTCTGTGTTTTAAGTTCGACAAGTTTGGTACTCATATCTTTATTCTTCGACCAACTTTTATTATTGTTACAGAAACTTGATAACTTTGTGTGATAACTTATTTTCCATACCTAATTGTTCGCTATGACCGCAAATCTAATCTCGTTAGTAATCGCCTTGTGTTATCACAAAACAAACCTCCTGAAATCGACTGCGTTTGACTGATAATCGATGACAAAACTGCCTTTGGTGGTTGCTACATACCTCCATCGTTACCATCGGCAACAAATTTAAAACTTATTTACTAGCTATCGGAAAGTATTGACCAAATTAAATCAAATCGTCATTGTGTGGAAAGAGTGTTCCAGGTATGGGGAGCATAGAAGCTAAAGGGACCAGCAGCGCCACTGCTCTTTGGGACAGGTTGGTGGAGACAAAGTGCCATCTGCAACCTCAGATTGATAGTGCCTGCTGCAGAGGCTGTCAGTGTAAGAATTGACTGCCGTTCTGTTATGACATTTGAAAAAGAGGCAGCAAATCTTGTAGTTCATCCTTTTATGGATGGGGAGCCAGTGGAGCTCATGTAATGCATATGTAATATGAGAGAGTCTGGGGAGTTGTTTGGTCAAATGAGGAAAGCAGTTTAACACTCTTTGTAGGCATTGTAAGGATAATGTACAGCCTCCAAGAATTACATTGCAATAGTCAATTCTGGAGAACACAAAAGCACTAATGATGGTTTAGTAGTGTCATTGGAGAGATGACAATGAATATGGCAAAGGTAGCAAAGAAAGAAGTAAGATGATTTGCATAGGTTCTTTATGTGTTCTTCCATTTTTAAACCTGAGTTGAATGTAACACCCAGACATTTGACCCTGGGCATGGAATTGAAGTGATTGTTTGAACACCTGTATTATCCATACGAAAGGGAGAACTGCATAGTAATACCTCGGATTTGGTAGGGTTAAACTTCAAACGGTTACAGATAAACCGTCATAAACGTGGTCGAGGCATTGTTTCAAATTCTGGACGCTATTAAATATGTCGCTGGTATCATGAGCGTAAATTTGATGTCGTAAACAATGATAAGTGATGATACTAAAGTAGTTGAATTAAAAAAGTTTATGTTTAAATTTACTTCCGTAATTCATAATTTCTACTCAAGGATTGTACTAAAGACAAATTATATTTTTTTAATTGAAAATTTGAGACGATGCAACATTAATGCAACAGTAATACATAAAATTTTGAATGAATCATGGCGGGGTGATTGCGTCAGTATTGTGCAAATAAGGACTTTTTTTTAGGAAGTGATCGACGAAGTAGTGAACATATAAAAGAAAATGTTGAAGAGGTCAGACTATTAATTGAAACAGGTCTTCCATTAACACTTTGTGATATTGCTGAAGACCTAGAAATTTCATACACAATTGTTCAGAGAATTTTGTCCGAGGATCTAGAAAGAATTTGGTTCCATTTCGGTACCCCACACATTATCTGCACAAAGTGGTTCGTGTTGAGCGATGTAAAAAACTGCTTGTATCTTTGTCATTTAGATTGACAAAATCAAATCTAGTTATTGTGGATGAAAAATTTTTCTACTGTCGGAAACTTCAACCAAAGCATGTAGTTGACAACTGGATAAGTGCTGCAGGAGATGAAAGCTAAGACAGACGGCAAAAAGGTCTTGTATGGGAAGAAAATACCTTGCAATTATAGCAGTCTCCCAAAAAGGTCATCATCATTACTACAAAGTGTTACCCCAAAATGAAAGTATCGATGCTGTCAGATACATCGAGTTTCTTGAAAATCGAATTTTATCAAAACTTCAAAGTAATTTAGAGCAACAGCAAAAACAAAATCTTATTTTGGCTGAAAACATGCGTTTACAGTATGACAATGCTAGGCCACACAATTCCCGTGCTACTGCTGATTATGTTGAAGGACAAAATATTCGACTAATCCGACAGCCACCTTATTCGCCAGATATAAATTTGTGGATCGTTATATTTTTCCAAGACGGGAGGCAATAAGAAAAGATTTCACTTCTGCAAAAGAGTTTTTGCAACAAGAATTGCTTTATTTCACTCATCTTCAAACGCATAAGCCCTGAAGAACAACATGGTGCATATGCAATCAATAATTGACAACAGTGGTTCTTATGTTTAATAATTAAATGTAAAAATGTATTTACTAATATTTAAAATAAATACAGTTTTGGATAGCCGTCGTTTGTTGTGATACAATCTTTACCTACATGGAATTATTATTTTTGTATTTATACAAAAAATGATATATCATTTAATTATTATCATATTCAAATAGATAACTCCGCTTTTATTAAAAATAAATATTTTAATAAATAATCTTTTCACTTTGTATATTTATTTGTCTTTTTATTATTTCTGTAATGTTAATTTATTATAATGTTATACTTAAATTAAATAAATAAATGATTTCATTAAGAAAAGCTACTTTAGAACTCGTATTCAAACAAACGTTCAAGGAAAAATTGTCCGTCTTTTATAATTAAAAAAGGAATAACATTTGTTCTTTTATTTGAATAACGTGACAGAGCAACTGTCCATGGTAATTCAGATGTGTATATATTAGAGGATGTTCTACAGCAAACTCTCAATATATCGTCAGCGCACATTTCTCAGTTAATTTGAATTCCAATGATATTTATTTAGCATATTTATTTATTTATTTATTCATAATAACTATATAGAATATAAGCGAATGTATATGACATAATATAATTTATTACGTTTTTAAATAAATGAAATTGATAATGTTCATACTTTTCTAATATGGAGGAGACATATAAAATCATACAACACAATATGCAGAATAAAAGCAAAATAAAAAGAACACTGGGATAAAATTAAAGGCAAATAACTATATAATTTGTGTTATTCTTTTAATATTTTATTTTTTTGGTTTGTATTGTAGTTTTTATTTGTGATTAATTGTATCACATAGTGTTTAATTTGCATTTATTTACATTTTGTACTTTATGTAAGTATATGTTTAAATAATTCTAAAAACACACTTCAAACACTATAATTACAATTTTTATAAAATTTATAATACATAAAAATATTTGAGTTAAAAAATCATAGATTAACATTAAATAAAAATGGAACACTTAGACATTTAATTTTTTAAATAAAATTAGAACAATAGAACTATAATTTATTATATAAAATATGGAAACTAAATATCCTTCTCTGAATAAAAATAATAGCATTGTAGACTCACGTTGAAAATCCCCAATATCAACAGTTCTGATTTTGTCAAAATTAAAATCTGAAACAATTTAAAAACGTATGAAATGTAAGGAACGCCACACAAATTTAATTTAATTTAGAGTTTTAAAATAGCGTTTTAATTTAATTGATAGATTAACAACACTTGTATTATAAATTCGTTTCATTAAAAAGATATGGCTATACACTTACCAGCAGGAGTCTATAAAATAAATAAATTCATCAAATATTATTATATATAAATGTATAAATAAAGTTCATAAACTAATGTAAGTAACACTTTTAAAAGTAATTTTAATCTTTTTTAATATTAGATTGTTAACAAGGACAAATAAGAGTGCACATACCTGGTTGCACGGATTAAATACGTCTGGTTTTTCACAAATAATCTGTGATCCTGAAGTAAGATCTTCATATACAACAATTTCCTTGCTTTGTTCATCTTTGCTCAAGCATCTCTTACAACTTGAAATAATTAACGGATTAAATATGTCAAATTTATTTTTGATTTCGACGGAAATGTTGATAAACAATTTAAATGTGAACTGTTTTAGATAGCACATATTAAAAAATAGATGCAAAATATCTAAATTTTCATAACGGAATGTTAAAATTTTGTATGTTAATATATATATTTGATAAAAATAAGACAAAGGTGTAAATGCAGACATCAGCTTCTGAGCAATAAGTATGCAACAACTGCAAGAAATAAGGTTTACTATACTCTATTGAAACAGACTCCAAAGGAGATGATTGAAAACAATTTCATTACCATAATTATACACATCCAGAATCATTTTAATAACTGTAAGCAACAATATTTATCGTTCAATTTACTTATTACATTCGCATTATGTTCGCAAAAGTGCCTGACTTCTTTTTAACTTCTGATACCTTTGTAAATAATAGCAGTATAATGAGCACGGCGAACTGTGTGGGAGTGTAGCACGCCCCCCACCCTTTATATTAATGTTGTATTACGCATAATATGGTAAGGAGTACTCGTCAACTACTTTTAACTCTACTTAGTAACATTTAGTACCTAAAATTTATTCAGTAACATGTTGTAACACTCATTTAGTAAAATTACTGTTTCGCAAATAGTTGTCATTAATGAGAAAATCAGATTATTTATGTTACATTAAATAATTAATAACATAATTTTTCTACAATATATATATAAATATTTATATTTATTTATCAAAGCAGCTATAATACAAAGTACGAATTAAATATAAATTACTCACTTAGTAGGTACAGGTTCCGGTTTATGATAATAACTCATTTTGAAGTAACTATCATAGTAGTAAACACGATTGTTTTTGCGATCGAGTCTCTTCTCAATACCATCTGGGAGTTGTTGTTCTCTTTTCTCTTCTTCCTCGCGCAATTTAACGTTTTCATGAAGTCTAGCTGTTTCAGCTTCAAGATCTAGTTTATACTTCAAACGTCTGGCTTCACTTTTGCGTCTATCTAACTCCTCTTCTGCTCGAAGCTTGTCTAATTCTTCTTCTTCAATTCGAAGTTCCCTTCGGGCTTCTAACAACTTTTTCTCTTCTAGAGCTTCTGATTTTTGCGACTGACTATCAGCTAAATCAGTTTTACGTTTCTCTCTTCTGGCATTTAATTCAGAAACTTTATCTTCAGAATATTTCAGTTGGAAATCACTTTCCTATATAAAGAACAGGTATTAATTATTAAAACATTTTTGAAGGATCTGTAAATACAAATGATAATGTTCTAACTTAGTAGATATGAAAATCAATCAATAATGATAATATGGTGGAAATCATACATTTTAATATGTTGTTAGTGTCAAAAAATTAATATTAAAACATAAAATATACAATAAAAATTCGCATTCTTATAATATTCGCGAATTAGCTCATATTTAATTAAATTACTTTCATTCTTTAAATTTTAAAAAGATCACACGTTTAGATATTTCGTTTAGAATAGTAAACATCAGAACAAATAAATAGGAAATTTATATCATTAACACCTGAAAGTCATTATTCTAGAACCATATGGGGATAAGTCCTAAAGATAGTTCTGGAATCGATTCGGTAAATTTCGTGTTTTTGCCACTGAAAAGTAATATTAACTTTATTCATGTTGGTATCCCAATGCGAATTTGTTTTTGACGACTGAGAATACATATATATACATATATATTTGCTTTTCGTGTAACCTTTTAAATGCTTTTCTCCACTCCCCTTTCAATAAACTTTGTTCTTATATTATTTTTATATTTTATCTTTTTTTGTAATTATTTGTCGGGATAGTTAGAAGGAGAAACAGTAAACAAATAGTTTATCCATAAAGAAGAGTATATTTTAATAAAGATTTAGTCAATATACAAAATTAACACTATTCCTGTAGTTTTTAGAAAAGCGATAGTCTATAATCGTCTAACACAATCGTTTAGGATACTAGAAAAATGCAAAAGAAATAACTATTAAAATATATAGTCAAGATGGAAGTTGAACGGTCTAACCATTGCGCTATCTAACTAATACATAATTACAGTCTAATTATTAACCAAATAATAGAGTAGAAAAATCATGGCAATCTTCTCATAATCATCGAAATCTTCTCAAAATCAGGACAATCTTTTCAAAATCAGGGAAATCTTCTCAAAATCATGGAAATAGTTAAAAATCTTAAAAATTCGTTAAAAATCCCTAAAACCATAAATATTCTAAAATATGTGTAATTAAAATTTTATAAAAATTTATAATATTTTATGGAATTTTATCACATTTTATCATAATTAAAAATCGTTAAAAACCCTAATAATCCTTAAAAATCCTTAAAACCATAAAATTCCTCTAATATAAATAAATATTTTTAGATTTAACTAAAATGATTTTTATAAAATTACTCTGAATTTAAGAAGACTGACCATACTTTTAAAGTAAGAATTCAACCAACAAAAAAAGATTGGTTTTATGCTTTGTTTCGATTTTATTGATTTTATCGATTTTTGATATTTTATTGAGTTTTTAAGATTTTATCGATTTCTGTGATTTTATCGATTTTTATTAATTTATATATATTGACTTTATTGTTTAAATATTACAATACATGTATATAATAAAACAAACTAGTTATCTTCATCACTTTCACCAGTTTCATCATCATCATAATCTTTTTCACTCTCCTCATAACTATCTTTCGTTATTTCTCCCACTTATTCACAAATTTGATCATGAAATCCAAACATTGATCGTCTGATAGCCTTCCTTAGCTCTGAAACTTTAGAGTTTGTAGTGAACTCCTTTTCCCTCAGCCTTTTATACTTTTTAAATATTGATCTTAGCTGACAGTCTGAATTGTAACGATGTAGGGAAACAGGAGATTTTTCTTACACGTATAAGATTTTTTATTTTCTCTCCATAACCAACAGGTGAATCTTTTCTTCATGGCTATCATTTTCTTTATCAGTCAGCTCATCTTCTTCTTCTTCTGAATCTTCCAACTTTTCTGTTTGTTACTTAACTGATGTAGTTGCGCTCCGTTTGCATACAAAATATGTCCGTTATTATTATTGATTATAAACAAAACAAATGATGATTAATTTTTTTGTTGATCCAAATGTTTAAAAATCTAGCGACGATATGGATATGAGATTGAAGCATGATTGTTTCTGGACCGACAATGTCTGGAAAGACAAAATTTCTGGAAAATTTAATAAAATGTCGTAAGGAATTATTAAAAGTGCACTAATTAACTGGGACAATGTACAAGCCTTCAAAAACCCTTGCGGATATAATAACTGTATATGATGGTCCTCCCACACTGGAAGAGCTGAATAGTATAAGAACTCTGGGTGTTGTGGTGATTGATGATTTAATGGAGGAGACAAAATTTTCACCGCACATCAGTTTCGTCTTTACTAGAGCGATGCATCATTTACCTTGCGTTGCAATAAAAATGACCCAGAAGATTTTCCAGAAAGGAAGTGAGACTCGAAATTGATCTCTTAATGCCAAATATTTGGAAATGTTCAAAAATCCACGCGATGCCACACAAGTTAGACAACTTGGTCGACAAATGTTTCCTGATAATTCAACATTTCTCACTAATCTTCAAAAATATTTTTAGTGATAATCCTTATGCCTACCTATTTCTAGACTTACAACAGACAACTCCTGATTATTTCAAAGTTAGAAATCATATTCTACCTGGTTATGAACTTCAATATGCCTTTCTCACACATGCGCAATCGAACAGACATAATACCTGGGGAAAAGCATCCAAAAGAAGCAACATTGAGGGAGATTATAAATTTTTTTGACGGTTTGTATTAATCGATAAAGAGAAATATCTAACAATTGAAAATCTATCAAAGAAGAATAAGAAAGAAGATACCTATATGTCACCAGATTTAGAGCATAAAATGTATGTTTACAACCTACATCAGGGGATACAAAAACGCAGACGTGAAAAAGTTTAGCGAGAACATCAAGTGTCTCCATCAGCAGAACCGAAACTCTTTTTACCAACTCTTCCGTCTACTCCATCTCTACCACCGCAAACCCTTATTATCAAATTAATTGATTCATTACCAAAGTATTGTAGAACCAAGGCTCCACTACTACTTCAATTTGTAATTACTCATAATATCAAGTTGAAAAGATAAGGACAAATTTATTATTCAAACTTACCAGACTTGACTCAATAGGCGGTAGATGGGCGAATAAAAACTCTATCACCTATTGAATTGGCTAGATTCCTTGAGATTGTCAAGAAAAACAACATAACAACCCAGCTCATTAGAAGTGATCAGATATTACGTTTAGTTACGTTCAAAGTCAATAAATGAAAGACAAATGACACCTAACGAGCCGTCAGAAGTTCAAACAACTTCAGACTATGATGTATCAAAACAATTGCTTCTGGATTAACACAAAAGAACGAATTGAATTATGCAAATAAACTGCTGAGTAATAAGATTTTTTTAAATGTATGTGTTGCCATGTTTTAAAATAAAGTCAATGTTTTCTGAAATTAAGTTATGTTCAGATTTTATGTTCAAATAAATGAAAAAAGTACGTTATTAAGAGGAATAAATTTTATGCGAGGGAGGATTTCTAATGAAAATACATACAATGGTTCAATTTATAAACACTTCTTCCTCAAATTTTCCAATGATACTCATTACTATCTAACTCATAACTATATCATTATATTTGACCAATGAATTTCAATATAAGTGCATCAGTATATCGATCAGAAATGGTATATTATATAAGGTAAAAGTATTAAAAATATAGCAAAATACTATACTCTAGCCTATAGTCGTTTTCAAAGGACAACGCATTCCAATATCATTTCATTAGTTTCACGAATTAGTTCCTGGAATATTTTTTCAGCAATCTGTTTGCAGAAATCGAAAGAATTGAGTAGAATTAGTGTTCTTCATCTAACTAATAATATACTTATAATAGAAACGGAGAAGAAATATGGTGATAAGTAACTAGTATGGTGAATACTAAATAAGTCTCTGATTCACCCCCCCCCTCCATTTTTTCTATTTTCGCTGTCATTTTTTATTGAACAATTTGAGTACAATAAGCTCTTGTGAATTTTTCCTAAAATGAAGTTTTAATACTTTTAGCTCAAAAATACATCCATATACCCATGTGGATGATCATGAGTTATCATAATGTTTTTTATCAGGTATAAGTGAAATCGATTATCTATACTCTGAGGGGTGGCTATTAGTGAATTATATTTCATTGCTAATACACAATGAATCACAAACACACACTATAATATTCAGACACTCAGTAAATTATATAGTAAATTATTTCGTTTAATATTGAAAAAAAAATGTTTTTACCTTTTGAGTATACTTTCAAATTTAAATAGCTGTTAATTTTTTTATTTTTTCATAAAATTTTTTTTCAAGAAAAGTGAAGGAAAGAATATTGTAATATTGCTAATTTGCATCACTAATTTTCAGACGAATCAGCCCCCCCCCCCCCGGTCTCTGACTGTCTTGATGAAAATCAATGTATTGGTAAAAATCAATAAGTACCAATCAAGTATCGATTACAATAATTAATCATATTTTTAATTGAAAAATTGAATTCTCCTAATACGAATTCTTTTTGATGTTGCAGCTATCATTTCTCCTGTGGTCTCAAACATAGACGTTGGTACTGGAACAATACGTAGGACAATACATCTTTGATATCTACATCACACCCACTAGCCTGTAGGCCTATGACCCTGGAGTAGATTACATTCATGTTGTAGACTTTAGTACTTTCCACATTGACATGTTTCTTTGCCGCCACCATGGTAGTCACGGTCTTGTGAATTGTTTCATGTAAGCCACCAGGTAATTTCTCTCCAAATTCGCACATCTGTTCAAACTTTTTCTGCACAGCCTCCTGCACAATCACTCCCGGGGTTCCATGTAGACCAGTTGCAATGTTCACTAGATCCTCCGGATGTTTGTCGGGATCTAGTGGATCAACACACTCTTTAAGGTTCGTTCTTATGGCTTCTCGATCCTTGTTGTCATTCTTTATTCGTGCTTTTTTCTTCCTTATGTCCATTGTCCTGGTCTCTAGAGTTTTCAAGCATTTCGTCCAGAGCAGCCTCCACAGTACTACATGTATGAAGACTGAATGGCCAGACCTTGAGCGTATCTGGCTTTAAAGTTATTCCTATGATGCCATTTGGGGCATAGCCATATCTCATAAAAGTTGTTACTCTACAGCCCGCGCTGGTTCCTCATCACATGCTCCCCTTTCATGAACTGGACTAATACCTCTTCTGGGGGGCTTCCATTGCCGTTCCAATGCACATTCCATACCTTGCAAAATGCACATGGCCAGCGGCAAAGAAATAGTTATTCGCTTTTTATTATAAAGTATTATTTATGCTATTAATTTTTTCAAATGTGTCATTTGCGTTATTCATTTTCTTAAATATTGTGATTTGTGTTAATCTTCAAAAAAGGGTTTTTAAAGTCATTCGATTTTTAACCTCTAGCATACAGAGGATTTGGTCGATTGGTCGGAAATTATCAGTACCTGCCTAACTGTTTTAGGGCTTTCGAGTGATGTATGAAAAAAATTGTTGGGCCGCTCTTTATATTATTAATTATCGATTTTTGACTCCTACAATCAAAACAGCATTTCTAATCATTAAAATCGTGATTATAACTCTCAAAGATATTAATTCCAAATTTGGTACACACATTGAAATAATCCTAAATTTATTTTTATTCAGATCACATTTGATTATCACATTACGTGATCCAGATCGGATACAATTTGATCTGGATCGAAACTAAAAATCGTGATTTTAGTGCACTGGGGTATTTGCACTTGCATATTCTTTCTTAAATAGTAATTATACATTGAATTCCAAATTTTAATAACATCATATATTTATTATTTTGTGATCTGGATCACTCTATTTTATGATCCAGATCACGGGTTGAAATATATACAACTAACTTTTTTATATTTTTGATGATCAGATGTCAGGAAGGATGATATAACACAACTATATATGGATCTGATTTCCCTTACTTATTAATATTTTATACAAGTAGTACAATTTAAAAATGTATTCCAATCGATAGATTTCATGACTAAGAAGTTATTGCAAAAAAAAATTAATTTGGTTGCTTCTAACATGAGTTAGGGGATGTGGGTCAATTTGACCCCCTCCACCACCTTAGTCTTTCTAGGGGTATAAAAACGACTGGTCGTTCTAGGGTTAAAATAATTGACTCTTCATAATATTAGTTATTGTCTGCAATATTTTATACCTGAAAGACGAAAAATAAAAAAAACATTTTCTTTTCGGAAACACTCAAAAAAATAATATCATCCTTGCAACATCTCAACAACAGCCTAGAATATAATTGCTCCATATTAAACGTTGCCCGGTGTTTTTTAAACAAAAAAGGTGATAGTTGAAGGATTTTCCTCTTTGGGAAAAGTGTTTCTTCCAAAAAAAGCTCACCATTCATTAATTATCTTAATGAAGGCAGATAGTGGGAATTGGAATTTTGTGATTTTATATTATTATTTGAATTTTCGTAGAATTTTAATTAAAAATTTAATTGTAATACAAAGAGATCTCCATTGAATCGTTGGATATACAAGAATAAACTTATAATATCATATGTATTATAACCACTTGACACTGACATATAATTCTAATCAATAATTTTGATCATAAATAGTGACGTATACAATAGACATCTCTAAAATTAGAAATAAAGAATCTATTGCCTAATATAAATATAATGAGGAAGATGGCCTTACAAATGGTTTAACAACAAAACTATATTAGTGAAAGAAGATTTTTATAAACTAGCAATCAAAAGAAATAAACTCTTATTTACTTTGTTTCGTGTTTAGACTTATCCCTACTTTAACTTTACAAACTTTGACGTATAGATATGAAATGTAAAATGAATGCTAATAATAATGATAAGCAAATAATTCCAATTTTATTAGTTAATTTGAAATTATAGGTTGATGACTAATGACTACGGGTGTTAAACCGTTTTAAGGATTTATGAGCCCATGATGTTTTTTTATCATATATATTAGAAAATTAGAAAAATTAAATAATGTTGATTATGATGAATAATGTTAAGTTTGCACAGTAAATTTGTGACTTTATAAGTACCTAATATTTAAGCGTCATTGGCGATAATGCTGATGAGTAATTGCTGAAAGTAATTTTAGTCATTAAATGTAAGTGATTACAGTTTTACTTTTTATTTTCAAAACTGCATACATGGACTTTGAACTAAGCCAAACTGTACCTTTATGTCCAGATCATTTAGAAAAGATTTCTAAATGCGTTTTATCCCTTGAACTCAACGTCTCGGAAATAGGGGTTGCCAACCATCCCCTATTCTTCCGAATAATTAGTTTGATGCATATAAAACAACTTACTTGTGTTTAAGGATGTCAACTAAATCTATTTTGAGTTTCTATATACCTATATTTATCAGTATATTTTTAATAATAATTTATATCAATTTGAAAACCTATGAACAATCAAATAAAATATATATAATCCTAAATTAAATATTAAAATGTATTGGTTAATGTTTTAAGATAACTGTTAACTCTGTTTGTTTACGAACATTAACGCAATGAGCTTACAAAATATTTGTTTTATGGCTTGTTAGAAATAAATTTTTATTTAAAAAAATACACTTAATATATATTTATGTATTTTTCAAATGAATAAAATCTGAAACAAAATTGCTTTTATATAAAAATATGCAAGACAAAACTTAGTCAAGACAATATGCTTAGTCATTATGCATAATATCTGGGAATTATTCACAAATCCTAATTATGCTTATTTCCTCTAACATATATATTTATGATGTTCCTCTCATACACTCTTCTTAATTTTAAATATACTTTTTTATAACAAACAACTTTAAATATTAACAATTTTGTATTATGAATTTTATTTTAAAATTGAAATTAGTGAAACAATTTAAAGATTAAAACAAATGTCTTTAAATGTTTTCCTCAAAACTGAAATATTTTATAAAATGATACAAGTAGGTACCTTGTTTCCAATTAATTTGTTTGGTGGAAAATCTTTGTTTATATGATCTGTCTAAAAAAATAAATTACAGGTTAATATTATTAGATGTTAATGTAAATAATAAATAAGTCAATATTTGTTGATCATGTTGTTATTGTTATTATCAATGTTTGAAGAAGTAGCCCAATATATTTTTAAATATATTTTACTAGTAGGATCTTAATAAATAAAATTAGTAATAACATCAATATATATTTGCAATACTTACATAATTTGCCATTAAAAAATGTGATATTTTTATCTGTAAATAAAATAAAGAGAAAGAATTTTAGAACAATATGAATGACTTTTTCTATTGTTCCAATCATTTATATTATTAAATTGCAGATATCGAATTACAAATCATAAAAATATTTTAAAATATGATCCGGAATATAAGCAGCATGAGCAAAAATGGAAATAATAATGATATTAAAAGAAAACAGTTATCCAACAATATTAATTTAATCAAGGAATAAAGTTTATATTAACATGTAAGTATAGTGCTTGGTGTTATGTACTTGATAAGATTTATTAGTGAGATGGCATAATTTTGATTTAATTTATGATTACCAATATAAGTTTTGATCATGTTTATTTTTACTTTTTGATAGAGGAATAATTAATTGTAGATATCAGGTAACAAAAATAATGGCATAAATACTTAAGAAGTGTAGATCACTTCTATATAACTTAATAGTTAGCTACAATAATTCTATAAATACTTGCACTGCCACCTTGATACTTTTGGAATATCAGAAGTACATTTTAGTCCTCTCACAAATCCCTTCAAAACTCATTTGATAGAATATCAGAAGTATTTTTTAAAATACTGATGGAATTTTAAAAATATAGTTTTATATAAAATAGGTACTAGACTAGCATAAAAAGATTATCATATCCATTAATTAACACTATTTAATGCAATACAATTTTGTGGAGACATTGAAATAACTTCTCTTGGTGTATGGAAGTTATTTTCAAATATGGGATGCTATTTTCTATCCTGATGCTACACTGTTGTCAACTCTACTACATTAATGTAATGGTTGAACAAAACTCTCTTCAGTAATCTTAATATAAAAAAATTGTCTAACTCATTTTCTAGATGTTCTGAAGTACTGTCAACAAACATAAAGATATATTGAAACATAAATATTGTTTTTGTACATATTGTTGTAAGTCGGCTTACAATTATCATAAATGTTATCATTTTGTCTACAATAATTTTGAATTTTACTTTTAATGATTTTTCATCACTAATATTAAAAATAGAAATAGATTGTGTTGCAAATGAAATCAGTTTTTTTTTAAATTGAACTTATTTTAAATTGAAATGCTTTATTTTAAATGAACAAAACTAATTGTGAATATACCTACTATCTCAACATAACCATAATAATAATTTGTTTCTTGGTGCTCCACAGTAGCCAATTTCTATATTCACAAGTATTGACTTGCTCAGACAAAAACTAGAAATTTGCAATAATTGACTACAACATATAACATGTTTAAATATTTTGAAAAGCTTAAAAAAAAGATATTTACTCTGACTAACCAGAACAGGTAAAATGTCAACATTTTTGTTTTGATTAAGCAGAGTTCCGATTAGACAAAAACGATTTTTAATGGTTCTTATAAGTCGTAAAATTATGTATGTTAGATCTTGGAAACAATACAACAATTTAGTTGCCTTATATAACTCAGGTTCAGTATAATAGACAAATTGATAGGTACTGCAAAATCCAGGCACGTACGCACCCCCCCCCCTCCCTAAAAAAATTGTTTAAGAGGTTCATTTAAATATACATTTTACACTGGATAAAAACGATGTTTGATAGAATAGGCATATAAAAATACCCCATTTAATATGTGTAGATATACCTATACCGTTTTTATCAAACTGGACGGCCTAAAGTATACTTAGCTATTACTTTAAAAATTTACAGATAGACATAATTTAAAAAAGACTAATAATATATTGAGAATATACTTTCAAAAAAAGTTATGGCCAATTATATAAAAAAAATCTGTCAATTTTTTTGGGTTGTTCAATCAACTCAAAATTTGCAGGAACAGCGTTTTGATCGGCTAGAAGCGAAACCCGAAAAGATCTAATAAAAATATTAAAAGTCAAAAAGTTACAATGAGTTCCCTAACTCATCCTAATTAGGTACTTTAAAAAATTCTGACAGACCGCGTAGATTTTGAGTTAGCTATGGATTAATGTGTATAAACATGAAACTTAGAGGAATCAGCTCAAAAAAAAATTTAAGTTATGGGTCATAGAAATATGTGAGGTCAAACTGTCTGGAAAACTTTAAAGACTCAAATTGAAAATTTCTAAATACAAATCTAAAAAAAAATTAATAATCACTTTCTGTACTGTCCAGAGTGAAATTAGTGATTTTCGGCCATTAAGCTGAGGTAAATAATGATTTTTTAAGAAGATTTTGATCAAGACAATATTTGTATCAAAAGATGCCCCTAGTGATGAGGAATCCGTAGGTAGTCTTCGTTTCTGCCTGTGCCTGATACATCACAAATTTCTGATTCTTCGGATCCTCCCTGTAAATATATTGTTCCTAATATACACATTATATTAAAGCGTATAATCGATTTCTAAAGTATGATTTTTTGCTACATATATGTGATATTAGACCACATTTAAAATTTCGCACCACCCATAAAATTTCCTGTGTACGGGTCTGAAATCAATATAATATGTGGACAGTATTAACATAACATTCAAATATTTTCTATATTTCCTATACTGTAAATATACTGTTAGACATATTTAACTCTAAATATTTGAAATATTTAATACATATATTATAAGGCAAGGTTTTAGTGATCTCAATCTCAAATATACAATATAAAATGTGGACCATGAATTCAATAGTGGTACACATAATGTGTTTTGATTAGACAGTAGTTCCGATTGGCCAGATTCCAATTAGCTAGAATAGACTGTATTTATATTTGCTTAAAATATGTTCTCATATAATAATCATTGATAGTTAAATGGTTCAGTTAGAAAATTTGAAATTGACCCAAGTACAAAAATTTGATTGATAATAAATCTATATTTTTATAGTCACTGGCCATGTTGGTGTGTTCATTTTGTATACTATTTTTATGATTGTTAAATATAAATAATAGTAAAAGAAAGAAAAAATTTCTTAACAAATCTCTATTTATTTTTATAGTAAATATGTAGTTAATAAAACAATTATTTTGTGTACTTTTTATTTACTATATATGCATTGTATAAACATGCAATTTTCAGTTGACAAAATGTACTTTTCATTTAATCATTTTTAGTCAAAGCAACATGAGTGCTGCTCAGATTCATGAATACTTAGAAACCACCTGACAAAATGACTCAGTCAGGCTTCAACAGGTGCAGCAAATTAAAAAAGAATGTTTAGATGGTACTTGGTTAAGTTTCAATCATTCTCCAGAGAAAGGTTTTTCTCTTGTATTCTTACAAGAGAAGAATATCAAGCTGCTGAGACAAAAAACTTATTCCCAAGATACAAATGATTTCAATAGATATATTTTCCATTGGCTGAAATCAATATAAACTGCCCTGACTTCACTTGAAAACATGATCTTGAAAAATTATTGTAGTTTTAGTTGCCAACATGTATGAAACAAATGATAGTGAAGGATATTGTCTTTGAAATATTTCATCATTATTTTGCTATATCAAAAATTCAATATATTGTGTTTTTTATATTAGAATATAACTAAAATTTTGATTTGAAATATATTTTTTGTTTTAATTAATTAAATAACATTAATGTTATGGATCAGCCTATAATAACCTTTATTTATATTTAAACTTTGTAAAATTTTATTGAAAATTTAATAATTATTTATTTTTATATTAGTATACCTATAAATAAAATATCAATGAAATTTATTTTAACATATAATTATTTTTATTTTTATGAATAATAAATAGCCTAATTTAATAAAATATTTATTAGATTTATATTATAGTTTTATAGCTTTTTTAACATAATTTAGCTTAAAATTTAATATAATAAATATTTATATGGATAAAAATTATAATCTTTGAAATATAAATTATTTATTAAATTATTATAACTAAAATTTTTAATAAGTTTATTAAAATATAGGCTTTTATTTGTAATTCTTTAATTTCCCATGTCTACTTATTTTTTAATTATCTTACATTTATATATATTTTTCATTTCCCATACAGTTATGACTGGATGTCTGTAGAATCAGCATTGACACTTTTAAAAATAATGAGTAGACTTTTTATTCATTTTAAAATATATTTAGGGTTTTTTTTTAAAGTATTTATGGAAATAATTTAGTTTATAGAGTGCTTTTGAAATGGAACAATTATATATATATTAATAAGTGGTGTTACTGTAAAGGAATCTAATATAAAAAAATTGTTGCATGTTTTTTCATATGTAAATTTTAGTATTCCCCATTTTCAGATTTAATAGATTATGTTTAGAAGATTATATATCACTTTTATTAATGGAGAAATTTTGATACAAATATATATATTTGTGTAAAACTGATTTAGTTTATTTTGTATAATAATAATTAAATCTCTTCTGTTTATGAAATAACTTTTTAGTCCATATATATATATATATTTATACTATTACAGTCTCTATTCCATGACTTTTGTACACTAAACATTTAAGCCTGTTCTTATTCTATTATATTTAAAGTTCCTGATTGTTTATTGGGCTACAGCCTATATGGAATGCAGTGGCTACTGTCTGCCGTCTGAATTCACTATTATATGAATATTTTAAAACATTTCTATTAATACATTTTGTCTTAATAATGTTTAATTAAATTATAAGCTAAAATGTACATATTATTGATGATGCTCAGAATACATATTAATCTAAGTATTTTACAACTTACAAAAAGTACAAAAGAGGAACCTACTCTTTTAAAACTTTTAATTGCGGACTATTTATATAAAGTACACTATATGAAATGAAATAAATAGGTTAAACAAAAATTTCATTATTTTTAATTAATTTTGTTTAGACACATTTTAAAATTTTCAACACTTTTGTCATTTTTATTGTTATTTTAAGGTAAAGGCGGCCTCTAATTGTTTTATAATTTCAGAAAATTATGCTAAATGACTTTATAGTTTAGTAGAAACAGTCTTAATAAACTATTCTATTGTTGAAATATATATTTTCATGTGTAATCCGACGGATTCCACATTATATCACATTCAAGCATTTTTTTAAAAACGATAATCATTATTTGAAGCCCTTTCTTTTTATCGAAATATCTTTAAAAGTATACATAATTTATATATATATATATGAATTTGAAAGATGTTCAAATTAATTCAGTAAACAAAAAACAATAAATAGCGTTTTAAAATGATTTTGATAAGACAATAATATTAATTAATTTTTTTTAAATTACTAATAATTTACATTGACTTTTGAATCCCGATAAGAGGAAACCTAAAATATATATTCTATATTACTAAAAAGAGGGATTATCTTTCATAGATAATTAAAGAGTGTACCACCCACAGCGCAATTTGGGTAAAAATAGCAATTGTGCTGCACGCCTGTGAGTTATTTTTTGGAAATCAGCTGACTTAATTGTACTTTCTAGAACTGACCTATTTATGAAGAGACATATACTGTAATTCCGTAGCTTGTAGATGCAAGTCATCATCAATATCATTCCGAATTACTTGCAGTTGTAAATTTTGTGATCTTTTATGTAATACTAATTTTCGTTCGTGTACAGGAAGGATCAATGTGAAAAATTATAATTTAAAGAAAACAGCTAATCGTTTAATCGTGTAGATAGATGAACAGGAAATGACTACATAATATGTACATAACACATATTTTATAATTTAACGTTACATTCAACCTTTTATTTATAATTATTGAAACATATTTTAACTAAAAGGTTGTGTTCATGTAAATATTTAATCATATTTAAAACATATTCTATTTTTTTCATAGTGTAGCAGCGCAAACTACCACTGATTTTACCTATTTTATAAACTCTCATCGTTTTATAAATAATCTGATTTTGATTAAAGTTGAATCATTAATAATAACCATTCTGTATATGTTAGACAAAATATTTTTAGCTTTTTAGGTAAAAGGATGAATTATAGGTAAAAGGATAAATTATTTAATATAATATTTTTGCCTTAAAAACCATTTTTTATACCATCAAATTCTTATTATATCAATTTTTAAAATTTCGTTACATTATACAAATGAACAAAAAGGTTTAATCAATGAATACATCATGTAAGACTTACCGTGTTGATTAGTAAGTACTTATTTTTTGATTTATAAGCTGAATTGTTTTAAATTATGGAGAAAAAAACATTTTAAAACATATACATGAAGAATGTGGTGGATTTATATGTTCTAAAAAGGACAAAGAAACTATATATTAACAAAGTTTAACAAATCTTATTAAAAAATTGATACAACAAAAAATAAAATTACATATTGTATATTATGAATAAAATATATTTCGACGCAAGATGATTAACAGAAGAATTGGTCAATACAAGATTTCAAAGAGAATATTATAGGCACAATGGATAACATCAATACCAACACACTTACAAAGTGGCTGAGTTGTCAAATATACTACTGATTCTTTGTAAAAAATAGTAATTAAGTATTCTGTTTATATATATATATTATAGCGATGATCGTTTTATAGTTAGAATTTGCTAGTCGACAGTTCGGAGGATTTTTAAAATATGATATTGAAGAGGAGGACAAATAATTAATTTGCTTAAGTTGAATGTAGATTGATCTAGGGAGATCACTTTGATGAGAACAGGAATGAAGATTGAGAACAAATGAAATACATCCCATAAATTATTTATAGTATATAATTGAACACAGCCTTCAATTTAAAATTATGCCATTTTTATCGACAAAATGTGTTTTAAACAAACTGAATGTTTATTACTTGTTCATAGCAAATAACTGCTCAGAGTCACTGTATTGAAGTTACACTGATATCAGCATACATTGTTGTATCCATTTTTTATTTAATCAACGAGAGGGAACTTTTAGGATGATGTGACTGAGGACACACTATGAGGGAACATGGATACATGAATGCAACAATCGTTATGTACAGATTAGTTCTTTTAATTATGCTTAATAAAAAATCAAATGTATTTAAATTTAAATGATAGAAATTTGAACTTTTTGGAAAAATCGATATAACTTTTTCAATTCATAATTTAATTATTAACGAATCAATTAATTATAGGAAGCCTATCTTCCACCATTATTTTAAAAGAAACAGATTTAGAGATTTACAAGTTAACCTTCGCAGAAGAAAGGTTAATCATCTATATACAAACAGGACAGCATATTCGACAATTAATCATCAGTAATGGTGACACAACTCATCAGACAGACAGACAGACAGAGATGTAGCTTCGTTGACATTTTAGGTTGCGTAAAGACATCAGTCGACATCTTCAAAGTCTTCAAACTGCCTCATACGAAGGGTCGTTGAGGAACCGTTCGAGCTCATCTTCATCTTTGGTTTCGGACTTCTTTTTCACCTTTTTCACTTCTCCAGTGTCGGTGTCCTGTCCTTTCTTACTTCTACGTTTGTTTTTTTCCTGAAAAAGATGATTGAAAAGGTTGCACTTTGACTTTAGAGGACCTGACTAGAAAATTAAATCAAATAGAATTACTTCGCCATCAACTCGATTCTTCTTAGACTTTTTCTTTTTCTTGGTAGTAGAGGAGGCCATGCTTTCTGGATTGGTATCAGCAGCTATAAAATAAAGGATCACAAAACTGACAATCTATACAAGTCAAGGTCACATGATAACATCCTTTATTTATTCACAAAACTGACAATGAATAAAAGTCAAGGTCACGTGATGACATCCTTTATTTATTCACAAAACTGACAATCAATACAAGTCAAGGTCACATGATGACATCCTTTATTTATTCACAAAACTGACAATGAATAAAAGTCAAGGTCACGTGATGACATCCTTTATTTATTCACAAAACTGACAATCAATACAAGTCAAGGTCACATGATGACATCCTTTATTTATTCACAAAACTGACAATCAATAAAATTCAAGGTCATATGATGACATCCTTTATTAATTCACAAAACTGACAATCAATACAAGTCAAGGTCACATAATGACATCCTTTATTAATTCACAAAACTGACAAACAATACAAGTCAAGGTCACATAATGACATCCTTTATTTATTCACAAAACTGACAATCAATACAAGTCAAGGTCACATAATGACATCCTTTTTTTATTCACAAAACTGACAATCAATACAAGTCAAGGTCACATGATAACATCCTTTATTTATTCACAAAACTGACAATCAATACAAGTCAAGGTCACATGATGACATCCTTTATTTATTCACAAACCTGACAAAGATGTTTTTCTCTCGAGGAAGTCAAGGTCCTCCCTGTCTAGCGACACCGCAGCAGCTGGTGGAGGAGTATCTTCAATGGTCGATACCATCTTTTGCCGGGAAGGCTCCTCCTCGTCACTGGTGATAACGTCAGCAGCCGGCTCGACAACAGCTGGTGTGTGTCTTGACGTGGAGAGCGCTGATTGGTGGAGTCTGTCGGAGGAGGCGCTGGTGTAGCCGGAAGTGCTCTCTTTGCTGGTGAGGGGGAGGGGGGCTGGTTCGGGGGGGTCCTGTTCAGAGATGGAACCTTTTCAATGGAGGCTCACAGAGAGAAAGAGAGGAAAGGGACCTACAGGACTGTTGAGCGTCTCCACCGGGGAAGTATCTTCCTGCCATTCCTGATTCTTCGACTCGATCACTGCTTCCTCCTCGTCCTCGGAGTCGATTTCTTCCTGGAAGCCGGCCACCATCGGATTGACTTGATCTTCCTCATCGCTAGAGAGAGATTTCATGAGTGAGAGAGAGAGAATTCATGAGAGAGAATTCATGAGAGAGAGTTCATGAGAGAGTTCATTAGAGTTCACGAGAGAGTTCATGAGAGCGTTCATGAGAGAGTTCATAAGAGCGTTCATGATAAAGTTCATGATAAAGTTCATGAGAGAGTTCACTATAGAGTTCATGAGAGAGAGAGAGTTAATGAGAGAGTTCATGAGAGAATTCACGAGAGAGTTCATGAGAGTGTTCATGAGAGAGTTCATAAGAGAGAGAGTTCATCAGAGAGTTCATCAGAGAGTTCATCAGAGAGTTCACGAGAGAGTTCATCAAAGAGTTCATGAGAGAGCTCATGAGAGAGTTCACAAGAGAGTTCACGATAGAGTTGATGAGAGAAAGAGAGTTCACGAGAGAGTTCATGAGAGAGTTTACGAGAGAATTAATGAGAGAGTTCACGAGAGAGTTCACGAGAGAGTTCATGAGAGAATTCATGAGATAATTCACGAGTGAGTTCATGAGAGAGTTCACGAGAGAGTTCATGAGAGAATTCATGAGAGAGTTCAAGAGAGAGTTCATGAGAGAATTCATGATAGAGTTCACGAGAGAGTTCATAAGAGAGAGAAAGAGAGTTCATAAGAGAGAGAAAGAGAGTTCATAAGAGAGAGAAAGAGAGTTCATAAGAGAGAGAAAGAGAGTTCATAAGAAAAAGAGAGAGTTCATGAGAGAGTTCACGAGAGAGTTCACGAGAGAGTTCATGAGAAGGTTCACGAGAGAGTTCATGAGAGAGTTCATGAGAGAATTCATGATAGAGTTCACGAAAGAGTTCACAAGAGAGAGAGAGAGAGTTCACGAGAGAATTCATGAGAGAGTTCATAATAGAGTTCACGAGAGAGTTCATGAGAGAATTCATTAGATAATTCACGAGAGAGTTAATGAGAGAGTTCATTAGAGAGTTCATGAGAGAGTTCACGAGAGAGTTCATCAGAGAGCTAATGAGAGAGTTAAAGATAGAGTTGATGAGAGAGTTCACGATTCAGTTAATGAGAGAGAGAGTTAATGAGAGAGTTCATGAGAGAATTCATGAGAGAATTCACGAGAGAGTTCATGAGAGAGTTTACGAGAGAATTCATGAGAGAATTCATGATACAGTTCACGAGAGAGTTCATAAGAGAGAGAGAGAGTTCACGAGAGAGTTCATGAGAGAGTTCACGAGAGAGTTCATGAGAGAATTCATGATAGAGTTCACGAGAGAGTTCATGAGAGACTTCATGAGAGAATTCATAAGAGAGAGATAGCGGGATCATGAGAGAGTTCATGAGAGAATTCATGAGAGAGTTCAAGAGAGAGTTCACGAGAGAGTTCATGAGAGACTTCACGAGAGAGTTCATTAGAGAGAGAGAGAGAGTTCACGAGAGAATTCATGAGAGAGTTCACGAGAGAGTTCATAAGAGAGAGAGAGAGTTCACGAGAGAATTCATGAGAGAGTTAATGATAGAGTTCACGAGAGACTTCATGAGAGACTTCATGAGAGAGTTCATAAGAGAGAGAGCGAGAGTTCATGAAAGAATTC
>JAUZNC010020037.1:0-25207 GCA_034780395.1 Vannuccia rotundouncinata
AAAAGATTGACTAAAATGTTTGATATATAGGGGGGGGGAGGAGGGGGGTATGGGGGGGTATGGGGGGAGGGGGGTATAGGGGGGGTATAGGAGTGGGGGTATGGGGGGGGTATGGGGTCATGTTGCGGTCATGGGGTCATGGGGTCATGGGGTCATGATGAGTCATGTTGCAGTCCCACACTTCTCTTACTACTAATGTTCAAAAACAAAACAAGGAAGGCCTAGGTACTGCACAGAAAAATTAAGCCAAAAGAAGTAATGATTTCACGTGGTAATGATGAAACCAAATGTGCCGATAAGACTTTTCTTGAAATATCGTTCACTCTGTCCTGAGCAAGTAAAACCCGACTCATCTTTTTATTTGACGTCTAGAAGAAAAGTTGAAGGTGTCGAATGGTTTACCCTTAACCCCGTTGGTGTAAATACCATAGCCGGAGCTGTTAAGCGTCTTTGCAACAAATGTGGATTCAAAGGAAATTATACGAATCATTGGTTGCGAGCTACATTATACTTATTAGAGATTTACCGCGTATGTCCCATTTTAAGTTGTAATTCTTAGAGATTCAAAATGGGTAAATAAGTATAACATAATAAGAAAAACATGCGAATTCAAAAACACCATTTGTGATAGTTTTATGACTTACTCTTATACAAATAAAAGATTTTCTCTTTTTAAAATTTTGTATTTAGTGTGATCTAAAAATCGTAAACTATTTTGTTAAAAATAATACACTTTAAAATATTTATTTCCATTTCTGTGATTTTAAATGACAAATCTATGACATTTACGACATTTTTAACATTTTATGCTATATGCCTTATTTTAACAGTTTTAGTTTTATTTAGTTTTATTCTTTATTTAAAGTTTATTTGAGTTAACGGGATGTTTATCAACGGATGAAAATATATTCCTCTCTCCTTCCTTTTTCTATATTATTTTACTTTTTTTATTGGAAACTGTAAAACTAAAAAAATTTAACATTATAACTACCTGGAATTCTCTATTTCACACATGTAAACTAGCCCTCCGATTCCTATTTGATGCCTTTTGTTGTTAAAATATATATTCATTTTTTATTATTATTAATATTATTAACTTGTAACTGTTTGTTGTTGGCATAACTGTATAATGTTTACCTGTGATATATTTTACCAAAGTTAACAAAAATTATTCGTTTAAAAATATTGTCCATTGTATTTTGACACAAAGATTCCGTATATAAAATTTGAATTATATTATTAAATATCGTTGTAGTATTTTACCCTAATATTATAATATATATGCTAGGCGCATACTGTGAGGTATAATATAACTGTCCCTATATACATATACTGTAAGTTCAGTGAATATATTCTTTCAATTTTATTTAAAAAATTCAGAATGAAATACGATAATAAAACGCATAGAAGTCATGACAGCGAATATGGTACTATTTTTAATCCTGGTTGGGGCAACACCGAGACCATTGAATATCTGGATTCTAGCAAGTATTCGTTCACCAGGTATTTCAGTACACTTGTTGACACAATTGTAAAGAATCCTTACTATGTCAGAAACAAGACCATTCGTGGGGCCCCATATGACTTTAGAAAGGCACCCAGTAAGTATATATAAATATATTTTTTATTATATAACAAAAGTATTCTACTAATTTATTTATTGTAATGTTTGATATTTTTGAATAAAATAGATGCCCCAGACATGTGATTTAAAACAAAGTATGTATATTATAAAACTTCGAAAAAGTATGAAAAAATTTAAATTGTAAAATATCTTAATTTAGACAAAAATTTAGAGTTCAACACGAAAATGAAGAAATTGGTGGAAGAGACCTTCCATATTTCAAAGGGTCGTCGCGTTATGTTACTAGGACACAGTTTGGGAGTGTTGTATACCATTTACTTTCTCAAGAAAATGACACGATCTTGGAAAAAGAAGTATGTGCGAGGCTTCATTGCTACTAGTGGACCTCTTGCTGGAGCTAGCAAATCTTTTTTGACTGAAGCAAGCGGTGAGAAATTGTATTTGCTAATCATAAAATTTTATTTACCTGATTAAATCATCAATTAAAAATATGATTATGAATACACTTAATTAATTCATTATTATAAATTGTTAACCAAAATAATAAATAATTATCACACCAACTAAACATAATTATAGAATTTTAAAAATATATTTTGTTAATCAGGTAATAGCTTTGGAATGCCTCAAAATATTTCAATAAAACTACGGCACGCAGAACGTACATTTTCAAGTTTAGCCTTTCTTATGCCCAATCCGAAGTATTTCCCCTCAAATTTACCTCTCATCCTCACACCGCACAAAAACTACTCTGCGCATGATTACAAACAGTTTTTCGAGGATATAAAGTTTAAAGATGGTATTAATATATATTATTTTGCTTCTTATTATAGCTTTTGCTAATTAGTATCAATTTATTAAGTATAATTAAGCATACTTATTTTTCTAACATAAAAGAAATTAAAAGGTTTCCACTCAGTATAATATGTACATTTAGAAATTGATATTATATACAACAGGAGCTGACCTATTTTATGTTCTTTTTCTTATTTTCCATCAAGGTTACATGATGAGAGAGGATTCTAAAGACGTAATTGATCCGGAGGTTGACATCCCTGATGTTGACGAACTATACTGTGTCTACGGAAAGAACATTAAAACCCCACTACAATTTCAGTACAAAACTAAATGTGATTTTCCAGATATATATCCAAAAACAATTTACGGCGATGGCGATGGAACTGTAAACAGGAGAAGTCTCGAACTCTGCAATAATTGGCCCGGTGTCATACACAAAACCATTCATAAAGGGAAACATTCAAAGATTGTTCAATTGCCAGGTTATATCAATTACGTAAAGACAATTCTCGATAAAGGAGATTCTGCCCATTAATAAGTAATGACATATCGCGCATATTAATATAACTAATTCAATAACACTGTTTTTTTCAACAGTATGTCAAATATTTATTTTTATAATTATTTCATTTTTTAAATAACAATGATATTTACATACTTAAACTCCATCATATAACACCATTTATCTAAGTTTGGATTTTATTTTAATTTTCTCGTCATGGTGTAATGAAAACACTTTAGTACTGTTCTTTCACTAGCTACACATACTGTATATGAAAAAGATGTATTTTGTAACCCTTATATATATAACGAAATTTATCAAAATAATTATATTATTTTACTGTGGTAAAGACTTTATATATCTATTATTATCTAATTCATATATTATATAGAGATGTATTAAAATATTTACCTATGTTTTTATATGTATTATAAATAAATTTTATTTATAAATATATCTATAGTTTTATCTTTTTCAGAAAATAAATTTTGTAAATTATTTCATGTTCTCTACACATTTTATCATTTTTTGAAAGCAAATAAAAAAGCTATAAGAAATTTAATTGATAAAAATTTTATCTACAGTTTAATATTAAATTAAATTTACAAAAAGCAAAAGATTTCATTCATTATTTATAGGACATTCAAAGTTACTTTTACTAGACTATGATCACTTTATTCCTTTATAAAACCAATTAACATCTCTTAATGCCTTATATGTGAATGACTTACAAATAATTCTTTTAAAAAATTTCTTGCAGTTATTTAGTTCAGTGCTACAAATATGCTATGTTGAACGAAATAGGTTAAACAAAAGAAGTTGCAACACTTTGAAAGAAAAGGTATAGTCAACTTTAAAATGGGCCTACGAAAAATGATTAAATCACGAAACTGTAACATTTTAAAAATACAATATAGAATAAATAAAAAAGGTAGGGATAATTTAATATTACATAATGTGTGTATATCTATAAATATAATGAATTCAAATAACATGCATATGTATAGTAAACAAGAATATAATAAACGAGAACTGTAGCTGCATTTCGCTCCGTAATAACAAAGATATAGAACAGGTAAATATGCTTTACTGAAATAAAATATTTATACAAAAGTAAATAATTAAATTATAAATTTCATGATGCATATGAAAATATACAATACACTATAAAATATATAATAACAGTAAAATAGAAACACTCTGTCATAAAAATAATCGCTAATAATAAAAACTACTATACAAATTAGAAGACGAGTGGCGCAGGGGGTAGTGTATCGGTCTGCCGTTCAGAAGGTATAGCGGGTTTTCTTCTTCTTCTTCTTCCGGCTTTGGACCAATTAGTCCATATCGGGACGTAGGGGACGTCCAGTCTTCCTTAGGAAGAGGACCACAGCGTCAGGGTTGAACTGGAGAACTGTGAGATCGGGATTTGGGCCTAATTCGTTAAGTCTGTGTTTCATGTATCTCGGACAATGGAGGAGGAAGTGAGTGGAGTTTTCTTGGACTTGGCATACAGGACATTCCCCGTTTGTACCCTCTTTTCCCCACTTAAAAAGAGTAGCTCTGAGGAAAGGGCAATGGTCTACTCTTTGTTGATGAATTCAGGTGTTCTCTCTTCTTGTCCAGTTCTGGTTGCTTTTTATTTTTGAAACTTTGGTAGCTTTGTGGTGGTGGTGGTTGTTCGACCCCCTGCTCGGACCGAAATACTTTCCTCGTCCCTGGCTGGCAGCTGTGCCAGTCCATTGTTTAGCGACCCGTAAATAAAATATAAAAAAATCTTTCAAAATACTTTATTAATTAGATCATAAATTTCTGCTTTATTTTATTTGTTAAAAATAAATTTTATTTGGTTTTTAATATTGTTTGTTATTATTAGCGATTAATTGTATCATATAGTAATTTTGTATTGCATATTTAGACCTCTCTGCAAACACACTAAGTCATATTATAAGATGATACATGTTTTACTAATGTATGCGTAATGACCATTTTTTGCAAATGCATTTAATGTAAGTTCAATGTAATGTTTCTCCAAAAATATCGCATCTAAGAAACCGATACACAATAACATAAAATACAGGGTGGCGCACCACGGAAGCTTATTGCTATTGAGTTTTGGTCCTTTGCAATTTTTGAAAAATAATTAATATATGTATAGCTTTATGGTTAAATCGGAATTATTTTTACCTACTTAATAATTTATAATTGATCAACAAAACTAAAATATTCTTTTAAAAGATTGACTATTATAGTAACGATTTAATACAGAAATATTTATATGGTAGATATTGATAGAAATCTACTGATTTTTTTCATTTTTAAGATTTTTATAACCTATTTATAACTTAAATTAAAGAACGATTTTTCCAAAGAAAAATCAAGTGACAAAAATTACAGCGTACTACTTTATAGATATTAATATAGATATAGATATATAGATATTATAGATATATGTATCTGCTAAAATATTATAATAATTATTAGAAAAATCTATAAGTAAAAAATGTAAAAATTATTTCGTAGTTTTTCAAATTCTAGGCTAATAAAATAATAGGCTCTAATGTATAATAAAGCATATTATTTCTATATTTATTATATTATATTTATAAATCGAAGGCTTTGAAAATAATTCCCAACGAAGTTATATCGTCCAAATGTGTCAGCTAGGTTCCATCACAGTTGATGAACAATTGTTCCAGTATGTCGAGGCTAGATTTTTAATTTATCCTGAAGGTACCTTCCAAAGAATTCTGTAAAATAAAGATAACAATGTATGGATTTATTTGATTCTACATCCTGGTATAGCCGAAACATGTATATGTTTACCGGGAAATTGATTACAGGTGAATAACATACTCTTGGCGAGTATGTCAATTAACAAATCTTACTATATCTGCTCTCAACATTTCTTTGGACAATTATGTCGTTTGGTAACCTGTAACACGAAATTAATTGCATGCATGATACAATATACGTTCCGATCGAGACGAAGTTTCGTTATAATTAAGAGGGTATCAGAGTAGAAAGCTTCTCTTTTCAAAATTCGGCTACACCCCAGGAGACTCGGATCAAATCGTTGCATATAAAAGAGAAGTATTCACACAAAGCCCGTTCGTAGGCCGCATCGTTACTTGTCTCGCTGTGGTGTAAGTGTCATCAGTGTGCCAATCGTCATGCTAGATCGACCAGGCACAAAATGCTAGATCTCGACATCATCGCATATGACTTCCATACCATCAATAACACGGATGTCGCTTGTACGAATCAACCCCATACATGCAAGTCTGATTCCGTAAACTTCATCCGAGCGTTGAGCACACATCAGGATGTAGATGGATTTTTGTGCACACAACAGGATGAAGATGGATTTTTGTGCGATTGCCGCAGATGATCATTATTGTGTCGTTAACCAAGACAATGTTGTTCTGCAACCCACTCTCCAACGTCTTGTTCTGGAAACCATGCATGCTACGCACTAGGAGGGTATTTCATCTATGGAGTTACGCGCCCGGTCCATTGTCTTCTGACCCGGAATCACCGCTGAGATCCACAGAATCCGCTCTCATTTATTAACCGTTTGGAGTTCTCGAACCCTAACGAGTGAGCGACGTGGCGCTAGTCATTTCCCTCGAAGAAGGTGGTTCTCCGTACAAGAGTTGCCAAGACGATTGAGAGCCTCATTATACACACTTGCTCGCTACACCCACTTCATGGAGGCAACAGATGCTTCGGTCAAAATCAAACTGAGAAATTCCCGGACAAAAGAGGCACGGTTTTTGAAAATCCGGGCCATGATCAATATTGCGTTAAAAAACGGCTCCGGCCGACTGACTGTGTAAAATCGTCAAATCTTAAGAGCCTTTTTTACAGGCTGTCGCGTCCCCCCGTGGTATCAACGCTCGCCTGAAATAAGCCACCCTATAAACTACCCTACGAGCCACCCCTTCAACCGCTCACCGAGCCACATAATGAAGAACACAGCAAGCCACCCATTACCTTATTCAACAGCACCAAATGAATCACATAGCATGCCACCCATCACCTCAACAAATGAGATACCAAATTGGCTAACCAACCGTTTGCCACACTTGCGACTCCGTCAGGAGACAAGCCCCAAACGCGTCTATATGATCCAGAAATGGGCAATTGGATTGCCTTAAGTACGATGCGTGACCACTCTCAAACTTAAAATTGATGAATTTTGTTTGCTCTTTACTGTTTGTTACATTTGTTTATTATTTGTATTCCTCTTTCATTTCTTTCAGGAAGAATACAGCTTTCACGTAACAACAAGTCTTTTTATCTAAGTACAACATGGATGATAAATGTAACGAAATTGATATAAAAATAATTTTAATTTACTGTGGCAAGGATTGTAATGTTGCAATGCATTTACGTTTATAAATGTATTATATTATTGCTAATTATTTTAGGTTCTTTTTACATTGAATCGTTTTTTGAAAGCCAGCAACAATGTAAATGAAAATTAATTTAAATGTAATTATTTGATCATCAGTTTAATATTGGATTGAATTTTAAAATAGCAATATTTTTTACCAATTAACAACACATAATTCCTTATGTGTGAATGACTTATTAAGAATGACTGGATATATGTAATTCTTTTAGAATACTTTGTTTTGTCTATAAATAGTTAAGGCAAATGTCTGCACGCTCTTTCACAAGGCCCTTTCGCCCACCTAGTATGTAGCAAATTTTATGTTTTACTGAAATAAACATGAACATAGTTTGCACATACATTGAATGTAAGTTGAATGTAAGGTTTCTCAAAAAACATCTTATCTAAGAAACCAATAAACTATAACAAATAATTTATTAAATAAATGTAAAGTTTCGCCAATTATATTTAATTTAGTAAGAGAACTGATATTTAACTGAAGAAAAACATCACCATTCGTGTTATCACATATATGGCTTTATTTTAAATATTATTTATAATTGTAGCATGTATGAACGGCATTATTTTATAAATGAAAATTTCCTATAAAATTAATTGTATTTTACTGTCGCAATGATTTTAATGTAGCGATGTATTATAAATAATACATGTATTATAAATACATTTTATATAGCTAGGATAACTTATATTTTTATCTAATTGCCAATTATTTTAGGCTCCATTCACATAAAATCGTTTTTTTAAGCAAACATCAATGTAAAGGAAATTTATTTAAATAGCATTAATGTTCATCACATTTTTTATACAAATTAGTAAAATGCATTTCCTAAAAAACTGTCGAAAAAGAAATCCATAAATAATTAAAAATAATAAAAATAGCTTTGTTTAAGTATAGGTCCATATATACAATATTTTCTGTTCGCAGAAATATTTAAATGATTATTTCTTAAATACTCATTTTTAAATAAATGTATTTTTAAAATTGTAAATGCAATAAACTCATTAAATTAAATTAACTTCTTATTATATCTAATTAATCTTCTCTTTAATTCTAAGTAAATAAGTCGAGCATTCTTATAGTAAATCGAATTATCATATTAAAATCAAATCAATTTGTACTTTCAATTCGTCAAAATTATTTAAAGAAAATGATGTATACAATATAATTAAAAATTTGTAAATATTTATATATTTATTTATTTTGAATATAACAATTTTTTTTCTTTTCTTTTCTTTTCTTTTATAAATTTTTAGTTAAATAATTTCGATAAATATAGAGGCAAGTTTCTCACTGGGCAATTTCTCTCCTTCACCTGTTGTAATGAAAGCTATGTTTCTTAGAATATCGTATAATTAAAAAATTCAATTATTATTATTTTAAATTTCCAGAGAACCAGTATAATTTGCGGGCATGCAAGAAAAATCAATAATCATTTTAAACTCAATACATCGATATAAGTAACATGTAATAAGTAACACAGTACAATACAATCAACTATAGGAGATACACATTAAGATAGAATTTCACACATCGAAACAAAACGAAACACATCGAAACAAAGCAGAGCGAAAGCATACTTACTAACTGATGCTGGCGAAAAATAATCGTTATCTAGTGTTCGAAGTTCAGAGTAAAAATAAGGCAAATAATTGTTTAAAACAATTTTTGGAATTTCACGCAGATTTGTTGATAAATTCTTTTCATTAAGAAACGCTAAAAACCGTTTTGATTTTCTTTCCATTTGAGCCTTGGTGGATTTTGGAACAGATTCTTTTTCCAATTGTTTTAATTGTTCGTCTATATCATCTGTGATTTCTGTGATTTCTGTGATTTCTTTATCATCAATCGGCATCATCTACACCGGATAATTGAACTCCTGGTTTATAATTGAAATTCAACATAGTAAAGACAAAGTAAGTATAAGCGTAGAAAGAAGATCTACTTCTGTGGTTTACGCAGATTACCCAAAAGTATCCAGAAAAATGACAAAGGTGTCTAGAACAATGGAACATAAAATCATAGACCTGTCATGAGTACAAAAAAATATGTCTATGTACATGATAAAATAGTCTAAAAATTAATGGTACAATTGTTAAATATTTGTATATTGTATATTGTATAAATATTGGAACGATGACAATAACTTTTCCAACGTCATGGTCGATGTTGGAGAAGAAGAGTTCAATGTCAGCTGTGTTAATTGTATTTGTTGTTGAGCATGATGCTTGCTAATGGCACAGTTTCTATTGGATTGGATAAATATCTTGCTAACTTGTGTTTCTGATTGTCTGATGGTGGGTTATATTTGCTGATGGGTCCGTTCATCCTTGTGACCCGTGATTACACATACTTCATCATTTGAGAAACCCCTTTCTTTGGCATGAGTAATTGTCGTATATCGAATACAGTGATTTGTATACGATTTCGACAAAATTAGCTTTTTAGATAGCTGTTTCATGAATTCACCTAACCAGTGCTCCCCTTCACTTGTTTGTTGCTGTAAAAGCATTTATGCGATGTTTTATCCAGCCAATGGACATGGAAAGAGATTATCAGATTGTAAAAAATCTTCATCAAGTTTACTCATATATATTTCAATAGCTTGTATAGTTTTAATATCGTAAATACGATTCATTCTGTCTGACTCATAATCTTTGTCTTTTAGGCTTGGTTTCACATTTTTTCTGATTTGATTGGAATTAGAATAGAAGATTAAATTGAAACATATTTCTGGTTTTCTGAATCATTATTTATTGACACATCATCACGTCTCAGACACTTGAGTTCCTCTCTTCCGCGAGCTCCCAAAAAATAAATAATATTAAAAATAACTTCATTTTGAAGATTTGAACCATTTGATCGAGTAAACACGACTGTTTAATTTTCTCAAAATTATTATTCTCCAAAGCAATGAATTGTTGACATCTACCACCATTGAAAGTCAAATCCGTTCATGGTTGTCAACATACGATTTTCGGATGCAAATTTATCGCTTTCAATGATATTTATTGGCCGATTTAGTGTTATAGTTATATATCTGTGAATACCGGCGCGAATACATTTTAAACTTTAAGGGCTATGATAAGTGCCTTCTTTCGTTCTCAGTTCATTGTAAAACCAAAGCAAATTCTGCCATAGATTATTACTAAGACAAAATTCTAAATTCGTCCAACATCTCTACATTGTTGCCCTCTAAATCAATGGTATTCTGTTAGATTGCATTGATATAATTTTATTATTGTTTAATTCTGTGAGATTTTTTATAAAGACAAAAAATATATAAGTTTTGGTCATTATTACAAGAGTGACGCGAAAACTTTTATTTAATTTTAAAAATTTAAAAAAAATCAATTTCCAATAAGTAATTACACTACTTTTTGTACAACGATCAAATTTAGTGTATAACGGTAGAAATTGCAATAACTCTGAATCTAAAGCAATGTTTGAATAATATAGCGTTTGAATATCCGGAAAATGGTCAATACTTCGCGGCATACGATAATATCGTTGTGTTTAGTTAGCAAGTATAGACCATGGAGTAATTATACATAGAGTTTCAACACTTAATGATTATTTATGCAGTTTAATACTACTCTTTGTCTACCCAAAAGCTTTTTAGAAATATTTATTTAAGAAATAATAGAAGTAAAACAGTTTTTGTAATAAAACAGTTTTTGATACAAATGTAATTAATTATACTTTACAGACAATTTATATATCTTAAAATTGCTTGATTATAGTAAGTTGCTCTTAAAAATTAATTTAATTAAAATATATAATACTACTCTTTGTCTACCTATTTATGCAAACTTTATAGAAATACAACGATTTTCCATCGAGAAAAATTTACAATGCAATACATATGAAATCAATGAGTTGAAACTCTATGTATAATTACCATAGATATATATAATATACAATATCTATGATAATTACTCTATGGTATAGACTACTTTTTATTAATTGAAGGTATAATTAATCAATATTGAGCCATAAAGTGAAATATTGATAATTAAACATTCAAATATTTTATTGACTTAAATATACAGTTGTGTTTAGTTAGAAAGTATAGACCAAAAGGCAAAATATTGATAATTATCCTGAAATTTATAGAAAGTAGTCTATCTACTAACTAAACACGACGATATTGTCGTATGCCGCGAAGTATTGATCATTTTCCTGTTATTCAAACGTCTTACAATTCAATTTCTACCGTTAAACACTAAATTTGATCGTTATGTACAAAAAGTAGTGTAAACTTCTTGGTAATTGATTTTTATAAATTTATAATTATAAAAGTTTTCGCGTTAGAAACTATTATTTTTAAACTGTTAGATTATTTTTAAACTTTTTTAATTATAGACATACCGATACAACAATGTAAGTTGTAATCTCTCACAATAACTATACATTATATATATTGGATATATATTATATGTCATGAACCGCAGTTTCTGGGCTCATTTGTTTTAAATATTTACTGATTATACATTAGTATGGTACGCTATAATATTAATCAACTTAATATTAACTTATTATTAAAAAAACATTATTAAGGTAGTTCTAAGTTAGGTAAATAAATAGTACCCTCTAAAATACAATAGAAAAGAAAATGCGTTCACACTTTGATAGATATAAATTTTTTCAAATATATAATAAAATATTTTTTAAAAATTGCCCTATCACAGCGATAACGCCATTGTCTTTTACTATAAGAATACATTTTTTTTAATATAAAATCGAATTATAATGTATAAATTTTATAAATATAATGTCTATGTATTATTTTTAAAGTATAGAGTTTTTTCGTTTTTTATTTATTATATATGGATATAATATTTCTCAAAACTGCATGATAGCCCTCTGTCACTATTGACTTTTTTTCACATAAGTTTAATGGCCGCCATTACCAAAAATACAAGATTTTATCATATCGCAATAACCATTTGTCCTACATTAATAATTTTAGTGTCTACCCCTACATTTAGAGGGTCTAACTATCCAGTAAACGCATTCAATACACGAAAATATATTCATATATTTGAGATTTACAAAAAAAAGTTGAAAATGCAAATTAGAGTGAAAAATTTAAATCTGAAATATCCTTAGGTACATATCAAGTATTACATAAACAAAAAGTTTGACTGGATATGGTGCTTCTATATGTTAATCATATTATTGTTGCATAAATTCACATTTGTACAGGAACAAAAAACAGTACAGCTATACATTTGTTGTTGCTGCAAGGATTATCTGATGCACAATTACACATAATTAGCTTTAGGATGATAGAGTCTGGTACTGGAAAAGTTACAGGCACCCGACTTTTGTTGTTAATGTCTTTGTTCCATCCATACTTTGTCGCGTCTGTTGCTGGCGGTTCTAGGGTCAGAGCACCTTTCTAGATGCAAGCCTGTATGTGAGCTCGTTTTACGTTTTCTTTGAATAACTCAGTTGTAGATGGGAGACTTTCTAACTTGGGGAAGCTTTTGCCTGTGTGTACGCATTGTAAGAAACCCCCACTTCTAGCTAGGCCCTTGATTGTAACCAAGTTTCCAATACAAAGATAATAATAATTTAGATAAAATAACAAATCATGTTACATATTTAAAAAATATAGTTGACATCACTGCGATTGAAATAAATACTAAAAAATTATCACATAGGTAAATATTCTATAGTAAAAGTTATATACACCAATATAGGTACAAAAATCATAAAATACGGAAATACCTATGAATACATAATTTATCACAAACAGATACAATTAAACTGTTCAGAAATATAGTATTTATTATTAAACATAATTGTGAGAATGAGAATGTTTCAGAAAAAATTATGATCTAGTAAAAACTCCAAAATGGTTTCTTCGCCTTTCTTTATATTAACAAAGTCTGTAGCTCTTTCAACAAAGTTTCAGGCTATCTGTTTTTTTCTTAAAGAGGTGCAAGATCATGCAGTGATTCAAACTTTGCTGTGAAATTGTGCTTTCTAAAATAGGTCCTGAGCCAAGAAAATGTTCAGCTGTAGTAACTGGAAGAGTGAAGTAAATCTTCAGCAGTTTGTGGACTTCATTTAGCAGAACTTTGCAAATTGGTTGTTCATTAAAGGCATCACAAAGGCATTTCCTTGAAAAGGATCAGGGAGCATTTCCAGTTGAACCTTTAATTTTATAGTTAAAATTGTAGTATATAATTATATTATACTAAAATTTAAATATCTTTCTATGATACCTACGTTTAGGTATACTTTCATATAATTATAATACGTTTGCTATTTATTGGAATTTATAATTTCATTCTCTGCTAAATAGACAATGTTATCAACAATTATATATTTGTAGCGAAATATACACTAAATAGAATATATATCAAAAGTTCCTTTCTCTGTGATACACACGTTAAGACGTTTTATCTTAAGAAAAGATGCGATTTTTAAAGTTTATTGGGGGGGGGGGGGGGTCTTAAAGACACTTCCGCCCCCCAAAGAAAACTTAGGAGACCTTAACCAACACTCTCCACTGTAAGGCCATATCCAACCCTTAGATGAAAGTTGTGAAAACCTGATGGATTGGATCTTCGATAAAAACATGTTTTGTGCTAATGACGAAGACCTTCTAGGAACAATAGAGGTACGGGAGGAAGAATTATACTGGATGTTACCATAGTCCATTAGTCGCTTGCAGGAAAACAGCACGGTGGACCATGGAGGACGACATGTGATCCGATCACATTCTCATCATGTATGTAATTGACTGCGGAATCAGATGTCTCAGGACAGAGGTAGATAACAAACTTAGATGGAACTGGCAGAAGGCGGACTGGGAAGTTTCCAAGGAGGAGAGGGAGACTAGAGCTAGAGAAGACTGTGAGATTTTTGACAACCTTTCTCTGATTTTAAGGCAGCTTCTAAAAACGTAAAAAGAATCGGATCCAGGAACAACGGCAAATCCTGGATGACCTCCGAGGTTGGACAAGCAACGAAAGAAAGGAACACCCTGAGCCTGATCATAGAGAGGTAAAGACTATATTGAAGAACTCAGCGGCCAATCTGGGACCCCAGAGGCGTGGAAACTAATCAGATCCTTCAGCGGAGCCCCCCAAACCCAAAGCATTGAAAAAGCCTTTATGAAGGAATACGCCAAGGTCAGCAGACACAAGTTTGACAGAAAAAAAAAATAAAAACAGAAGACTGAAAACGAAAATGCACAGGAACAAGCACCAGATAAGACAAGAATCCTGCAAGGAATTCAGCATCGAAGAACTAGAAGAGGTCCTGTTAGCAGCCAACGCCAAGTCGTCAGAGGGCCTTGATGGCATCCCGAATAGTCTTCTGAAAAATCTAGGCCCTAAGGCTCTTTTCCCGCTCTCTTCGTGGGAAGAGAGCGCCTGCTCGCAGAGATGGCGAGATGCAGATGTGATCCCATTGCTCAAAGCCACAAAACCTGCTTGCGAGATAGATTGCTACAGGCCAGTAAGTTTGGAGTCTTGCATAGGAAAAGTAATGGAGAGAATGGCGTCCAAAAATGGTTATCATCTAGCGGATACCAACAAATGGCTGTGCGAAGACCAGGCAGGTTTAGAAAGATGAGATCCACTGAGGACCAGGTCATGAGAATCAGCCAGAGCATCAGCGACGAATCCAGCAAAAGCCATCGCTGAAGGGGTGCTAGCCCTTCTGGATTTCAGTAAAGCCTACCACACTGTTTGGAGACAAGATCTTCTCCTTGATATGCTCGAGATAGGGGTCCCGGTGATGTTCGGGCGGTGGATTTCTGGTTTCCTCAACAATAGAAGAGCCAAGGATAAGCTAACTAACAAGAACAGCAGCTTCAAAGCTATGAGACAAGGACTCTCTCAAGGATCAGTCTTATCACCCATTCTATTCCTCTTCTGCATCAACTCTCTCAAAAAGGAAACGGAAGAAGACCTGGAGTTAAGTCTGTATGCGGACGATGTGGTAGTTTGCGCCAGAGAGAAAAAGAAGGAGATCGCAGAAGCCAGAGTTCATAATCGAGGCAGTCTACAAGTGGAGAAAAAAGAAAAATATGAAACACAGTTCGAAGAATTCCGAAGTCAGCTTCTTCAGCAACTACACCAACGAGACCCATTGGACACCGACTATCAATATCGATGACACTCCACTCAAGTTCAAGACAAACCCGATTTTCTTAGGAATTATGCTTGATAGGACCCTTTCATTCAACCCACAGGTGAACAAGAAGTGCAACATACTATGCAACATACTAGGAGCGCTGGCTAAAAGAGATTGGGAAAGAGCCTGATCAAAGTCTACCAGGCGAAAATAGGAAGCGTCATAGACTATTGCGGAGCTGCATGGCAACCCTGGTTGGCCAAAGCTAGCATGGACATTGTGGAAAAACGCAGAACAGGACTTGAGGATCATCACAGGCCAAGTCAAGTCTACCCCTGTGGAAACAATAAGACAAGAAGCAGCTGCATCCCAGTAAACTCCACTAGAGCGAGGAAACTGTGGACAGTGGCCTGGGAGAAGTCGGCCAGAATATAACCCCAGAAGAAAGCTGGTGGACACTCAGGTTGAACACAAGAGCAAAATAAAAAGCAGCTGGAGAGAAGAGAGCAAGCAAGAAATGGAGAAACTCAACCTTGACCAGAGAGAGAGGACACCATTTGGTCCAGTCACGAGAGCAACTTGGAAGTGGAGAGAGAGAAAATGGAGCCCCATGCCACTCTGAAGAATGGTAGCATAAAGGACAGTCCACCAGATACATGCAAGGAGGACTCCATCGCGACCATAGAAAATCACGGTGAGAACACAATGACGATCTACACTGATGGCTCTGCAGAGGCTGGTACTAGCAGGGGTGGTAACAGACAGAAGGGAGCTTTTTTCATCTCTTAGTATGAGACGGAGATCAAAGCACTCCATCTGGCGGTTAAGTGGATCAAGGAAAAGGATCGCTGGGAATGTGGTTTTTTGCACATACAGCAATTAAGTCGGCTCTTGGAGGTCAGATCGGAGCGAATATCGAAGAGGGTGATCTGTACTAAGAGATGTCTGATCTGGATTGCCAGCTGGTCCTCCAATGAGTTCCAGGCCATTGCGCCTCAAGGGCAATGAGATCGCCGATGCGGAGGCAAAATTCGCCACGAACAAGTAGAGAGTGGAGAGTGGTGTGAGTTTCGCGGCAGCCAAAGCTGTCATCAAAAGGGGCATCAGAGACCCCATTGTGCCTGAAAGAACCAGGGAGGTATTTGAAAGAGGTAATAAGATGGGAAATGTCAAGCAGCCGATCAGTCGGAAGAACCTGGTGACACTCGCGCAACTCAGGTGTGGTCACTGATTTGCGTCTTATCGTAGGGTGGTGGACTCCAGTGCGGACCCTACCTGCCCGAGGTGTCTGGAGGCCCCCGAGGACTTACAGCATTGGTTTAGGGAATGCCCGGTGACGTATAGGAGTCGGGTAGAGATTTTTTGGTTCTGGGGACCTGCCTCTCTTAGTGCTGGTGTCGGAACTGGAGAGGGTGATAGCGTATGCGCGGAGGACTCACCTCTGTTGACGCGATTCCGCCACAAAAACAAAATAAAACAACAGCCTTATACAACATCAGAATTATACTGGACGCCAAAACACATTATACTGTGCATGGCTTGCTGGTCGGTAATAAGGTTAGCTTCCTCATGTGTAGTTGCTATATCATCTCTGCAAGAAATAACACCACCGTTTCATCTTGTATGTGTGCTGGTTTTCTGCCATTCAGTATTTTCCAGGAAAGCATCAAACATCATCTTGATTAACTGAATCTTGTTATGTGTGCATGTCAGAATCACGCTCCTTGCAAGAATGATCATAGTAGGTCGTAATGTGTGTTTCTTGGTTGCATGCTTACTTCTTTGCATTCTAGTAGAACGCTATAGTCGTAGTACTATTCAAATAGCATGTACACTGTACTTTCCTTTAGCAAGTGTTTGGTGTATTCCAAAAATAACTCTATACATAGGTTTGTATTGTTCTTTTTGTAGGCCACGGTATAACCCACAGGACTGCTGAATCATCTACTATACAATGGGATCAATGTCCTTGTGTCTGCTGATACTACTACTTTTGGTATTTTCATTAGTTCACTCTTTGAAGTTGCTGGCCTCATTTCACAAGATTCAAAAAACATTGAGGATGGTACTGGTTACAGTTCATGGCTTAAAAGTATCTTTTTGTGATTACCTTCTTTGAAATTGTATCATAGAAACCAGTAGGCCAGGATTTCTCAAACAACTTCATTTGTGATTCACCAATCTCCACAGCATTATCCACGTTTACATTTGCTACAACAATCTTCCCTGAATGGATGTCAATTATCCCATCTTTAGGGTGTTCATCTGCATCGACTGGATTGATGCAGATTCCAGATATCCTGGAACTAGCTTCTTCCTTGTGATATAGTTGGTAGGTATCATCTGCTTGAGGATCTGTCATATGGCTGAAGTCATCAAGCAGCTGGTCTGTTGTATGACGACTTAAAGCCCATGTTTTCAGTTTCTCTTTTTAGTGATTATGCCTTCTTATGCTTTTCGATAGCGCATAAAGGTTGTTTCGATGTACTGGTCTGACCATATAATGTTCCACAGTCCTCTCCTGCGTCGCATAACATGTCCACGTTTCATAAATTTTTTGAAAACTGGATTGGGGAGAGCTTCCATCGATGGCAGATAGTACGAATAATACCTAACATAATGGATATGGGTAGATAAAATTAATTCGACACTTCTTATAGTTTTTTTTATTTTTATGATGACTATGTCAAAAACGCTTAGTAGGTTACTCTCAAGTTCTTAAACATTGAGCTAACAACCTACTACTGTAGGTTTATATATGGTGGACATATTTATATGGTACCCATGTATATATTTTACAACAGTTTCTTTTTTAAATAATTAATATTTTAAATATTATCTCATTATAAAAAATAACCAACCCTTCTTTTATTTTAAATAAATGTAAATAATGTAATAACCATCTTTTCACCCTGTGTATTTTTAATATAATTGTAATGTACTAATAAATCACTTAATTAAGAAGTGCTTCTTTCGATATTCGCAAACAACATGTAAAAAGGTATTATGATTTACTTATATTTCTATTTTTGTGAAATTGTCTTTTAACCGTTTTTTATAATTACAATGAAAAGAAATGCAATTGGTCTTGTATTTGAATGACGGCATTCAGGGGTAATTCAAAAATATATATATCCTATATAAGAAGTATATGCATGTTTCTTTCTATTTTTAATATATTAATACGATAATCGTAATTATTATATATATATATATAGAAAACATAACTAATATCATTCATGTTTTCATGACTTAACTTTTGGGTCCCCCGTAAGGAAAGGGTTAAATTAAATGTTAGCGTTATACCAAGAAATTTCAAATAAATAACATAGCTGGGGAGATTTCATGTTTTCGATTAACATTTTTTTGGTTATTTCTTCAAACAAGGTTTATTATCAGTGGGTTAATATTATAAACAACCATGATTTATCGAAGACATGAAAAGGACTATTGACTCATATATCATAAATCAATTTATATAATTTTAGATAAGTAAATGCTTCAAATTTTTATATATATATATAGGTAATAAAAGAAATGGATTATAAAACACATTTCATGAAATTAATATTTTTTGATAGATTTGTTTTATATGAAATATATTTGAAACATAATTAATACATAAATAATAAATAGCGTTTGTGTAACATAACGTACATAATACATAATATATGTGCATATTTTCATTCTTTAGATGAATATATTTCCAATTTACTCTTATTTTTCAGTGGATGATGTTACACCACATATTACAATTTTGTCTAATTGGAGTTTTCTCAATTAATATTGTCACTCCATGTTTCTTCTCTTCAAACAAGAAGAGTCCACTTATAGTCATTCCAGGAGTTGGTGGATCGCAAACAAATATTAGACTAAACGACGGTGGGGTAATAAAAGATGTATGGATCAATCTATGGTATTTAATTAGACCTATATATTTGAATAAATATTTGACGTGAGTTAATATTTATTATTATTAAACATTTTATTCTACTGCACTGAAAAAATTATACTTTCGTATGCTTTCACAGTTCTTCTAACCATTATTATATTTAATATAAATGAAAATATGATGTTCATGTCGAATGTACTCTTTGACTCGACGGTTAGAAATCATCAATTTAATCCGTTATTAGAATGCAATTATCTACTTCATACTACATTTTAATGTATTTTTGTAGTATCGGCTTTGCTTTTCAACGTTATCGGAATTTTAGTGAATATCTCAAAAAGGTAGCATCTGAGACCCTATAAATGTATTACCAACAGATAAACAAATGACATTTATCTATCAGATACTGGGGCCAAATATTACTTTTTTGAATAAGGGGTGATTCCTGAAAATTTTCTAGTCTTTTAACCTCTCATATCTGATAGATAATTGTCTTTTTTCAATCGGTTGGTATCAATATAGGGTCTCAAGATGCTTCCTTTTTGAGATATTCACTAAAAACACAACTTATTGAAGTGTTTATTTTTTGAAAAAATAATGATGTATTCAGATACTTTATATATACATATTTATATCTATTGGTAATATATTAAATGCATCCAAAATGCATCAGAAAGCTTTATATGATAACTAAAAGCTGATATTTTACGAAATAAGTATTTCAGGGCAGCAACTTTGAAAATTCAAAATGGCGGTCATGCAACTATTTCCACAAATGTAAACATATAATTTTGGATTCTCCGTGTCATAAGTTTCCGAAAATGTATAGGTTTGCTAATCTACCAATACTTTGAACGAAAATACACAGATAACCTGACTAGAACCTAATTGTGTATATTTCTAAGCTTCCGAACAAAAATGTTTAAGACTGGATAACTTTTTTTCCAAAAGTGGAATGTTGCGGATTTTGGATATGTTACTCATGTTTAATGCTACTATGTGGCAAATTTCAGCTTTGCTCTAATTAATTCCGGGTTCATCCAAAATTTGTCCTAATTCGACTATACTACAATGTTTTAAATAATTTCAGAATGATATACGATAATAAAACGCATAGAAGTCATGACAGCAAATATGGTAGTATTTTTAATCCTGGTTGGGGTAACACCAAAAGCATTGAATATCTGGATTCTAGCAATGCGTGGTTCACCAAATATTTTCATGGATTTGTTGACACCTTTCTAAAGGATCCTTACTATGTCAGGAACAAGACACTTCGTGGGGCCCCATATGACTTTAGAAAGGCACCCAGTTAGTTTATAATTGTATATATATTTTTTTACATATTTGTGGAATAAGCTTATTCTACTAATTTATTTATTGTATTGTTTGATATATGTGAATAAATTATACATTCCTTAGCCCTTTGATTTAAGACAATGTTTATTTTAAAACTGCTTAATAAAACAATAAACATTTTCGGTAATTAAAATTTAAATTGTAAAATATCTTAATTTAGACGAAAATTTAGAGTTCAACACGAAAATGAAGAAATTGGTGGAAGAGACCTTCCATATTTCAAAGGGTCGTCGCGTTATGTTACTAGGACACAGTTTGGGAGTGTTGTATACCATTTACTTTCTCAAGAAAATGACACGATCTTGGAAAAAGAAGTATGTGCGTGGCTTCATTGCTACTAGTGGTCCTCTTGCTGGAGCTAGCAAAGCTTATATGACTGAAGCAAGCGGTGAGAGATAGTTATTTGCTAATCATAAAACTATAATCTTTATCATAACTGGTTATCATAAACACTAATTTAATTTCAATCGAAAAATTAAATTTATGTTTACTATTTAGTTGTTTCCTATAAAATTAGACAAACAAAAAAATAATATTTATAACATATATTTATAGAATTTTTTAAAATATGTTGTTAACCAGGTGAAGACTTTGGAATATTTATTGAGTCTGCATTAAACCTTCGACATTTTCAACGTACATTTTCAAGTTCAGCCTTTCTTATGCCCAATCCGAAGTATTTCCCCTCAAATTTACCTCTCATCCTCACACCGCACAAAAACTACTCTGCGCATGATTACAAACAGTTTTTCGAGGATATAAAGTTTAAAGATGGTATTAATATATATTATTTTGCTTCTTATTATAGCTTTTGCTAATTAGTATCAATTTATTAAGTATAATTAAGCATACTTATTTATCTAACATAAAAGAAATTTAAAGGTTTCCACTCAGTATAATATGTACATTTAGAAATTGATATTATATACAACAGGAGCTGATCTATTTTATGTTCTTTTTCTTATTTTCCATCCAGGTTACCTGATGAGAGAGGATTCTAAAGACGTAATTGATCCGGACGTTGACATCCCTGATGTTGACGAATTGTACTGTATCCACGGAAAAAACATTAACACCCCATTACAATTTGTGTACAATACTAAAGGTGATTTTCCAGATAAATCCCCCAAAGTAATCAATGGCGATGGCGATGGAACCGTAAACATGCGAAGCCTAGAACTCTGCAAAAAATGGCCCGGCGTCATACACAAAACCATCCATAAAGGGGAACATTTGAAGATTGTTCGACTGTCAGAATATATCGACTACGTAAAGAAAATTCTCGATAAAGGAGATTCTGCCCGCTAACAATTATAGTAATCATTTATCGCACCCATATCAATTTGTTATTAATTTAATAACACATAATTTTACTTTTCTGTAACAGACTTTTAAATATTTAATTTAAACTTTGTTTCGCTTTTAAACGATGGTATTAACATGCGTGCTCCATATTTTATCAACATTTATCTAAATGTGCATTTTATTTTAATTTTCTCTTCCTTGCGTATAATGAAAAAACTTTTATTCACTTTTCTTCTGTTTTTTCACTAGAAAGAATTATATGAAAAAATGTAATAATGTATTACTACCATATATAAAATTTATTTCATCGTATTTAAACGAACAACATCAAACGGTTACAAATATATTTTATTTTGGATAATTCTTAGTTTTATTCTTTTTGTCAATTGCTTCTTTTAATTCTAAAATATATTACAGGTAAAACAAAAAATTTAAATATATGATAAGCTAAATGTTGAAATATTAAACAAAATTACATAGAATATAAAAAATACGATTACGCTGAATAAATATCAATGTTGGGTGTCAATAAATAAATAAACAATAAAAATGGCATGCGATAAAACAATAATATTTGTTTGTTATTAATTATATACTATTTAAATTATAGAATACAAATATGAATAAATATTGATGAGTTATGCCTTATTTACATGTAAAAATTTGTGACACCTATTTTTTGCTTTTTATAGCCAGTAGGTACTCTTATACGAAAATTGGTATTTAAAAAATCCTTTTGGTTTTCTTATACCTTGTAACTGTGTATAGGAACCAAATAGCTGGTTCTCTAGAAAACTATAAAAGCGATTGTCTACAAATTTCATAATAGCAATCTTGAAAACCAAGATAGTGTCTAGAAATCTCATTATATCAATATTATATTTTCTAAATTAAATATATTATTTTCTAGTTTAATAAACAAGATATTTAGTTAATCAGCAATGGTTTTCTAGAATAATCAAAAAACGGTTTTCTAGGTATAATAGCGAATTACTAGACAATATCTTGGTTTTCCAGATTGATATAATCAGAGTTGTAAACACTATCTTGGTTTTCTGGTTTGCTATAATGAGATTTCTGGACAATATCTTGATTTTTGAGATTAATTGCTATAGGCAGATGATTACTTCAATATGATTGATCAATTTGAGGGGCTAAGCAGCGTTTCGCCTATTCGCATTTGGACTACTCCATTGTTCTCTAAAATCAGTTGCATCATTTAATTATAAAAGCGGTGATTAGTGCCTGACTTAAATGAATTATAGCATTTAGCCTATAACACATTTATTAACCCTTTCGCGACGGGCACGAGATATTCTCGGGCTAAAATATTCCAACCACAGCCGGACCCGAGGTATTATCGAACTAATATATAACTACCATAGCCGGGCCCGAGAGTCTACCGTGGCTAATATTTTTCTTATCAATTTTTATTAAAATTAATCCGTTAATGAAGGTTATATCATAAGGATACCTATTCGTCTATAATAACAACACTAAAACAATAAGAAAAGGGTTATATATTGTCATTCGTCAAGCACGATTGTGGATTTTCGGCACCAACAATAATATGTTGCGACTATTCGTTAAAATACTTTTTTCGTTATTATTTTAATATATTGTTATAAACAAAAATGTTGATTTTTTTGTTATTTTCTGTTCCAATAAAATAATAATTAAAATAATTTCCTTTTATTCAGAATAGATTAAAATTCTGACTAGTTCATATAATGTGTGGGAAAACATCTTTAATTTTTATATTGCTCTTTTTGAAATCTACATAAACTTAGAAAAGGATTATTATAATATTGCGAAGTGTATAATATTGCGGACGTCCAACTAAGAGATTCCTAGATTCTCATATTTTAGATCAGCATGTATTTTCATTGTGTTCTATAAATTTTTCATTTCATTCACGACATGGTCGCATTTCGCATTTTCAAATAGTTCAGTATTATTATGGAATGAAGGCATACGTTTCGTACCTAGTATTCGCGGCGGAAGACTGCTAAATTTGGAAAATAATTTGTTATCATTGAATAGAAGAGGTGATGGAAATCGTTGCTGTTGGAAATGCAAGGTGGCAGGGTGTCATGTGACGGTCGTGACAGTCGACGATGAACTGCTTTGTTCAAAGGGAGTCCATACTCATGACCCAGACTTTGGGAAAATAAGGCAGAAGGTTGCAAAAAATAAGGCAGCAAAAAAGGATGCTATACGTCAACCACATAAATCAATGAAAAGAGTTTTTGCAGATACCTTTGAGGGTGAAAACAATGACGAAGAACTGATGGATCATATACCAAGTTATAAAAGACACCATGATAGATTGTACAGAGCAAGATCCAAATGACTTCCTCGGGTGCCACACACAAGAATCGAGATTGACCTTCAAGTTGAATGGACTACAACGGTTGATGTTTGAAACTTTCTACTAGCTAACGACGACGGAGAAGACAGACCAATCATATTCGGGACTGTAAAAAATCTACGTTATCTGTGTCAAGCCGAAACTATTGGTACCTTCACCTAGAGTTGAATGTTGATTTCGAGAAAGGTATGATAAATTGTGTGCAACAGAGATTTTCAAATTCGCGAATTCGTGGTTGTCTGTTCCACTACTCCCAATCATTATGGAGAAAAGTTCAAGAATTGAGCCTCATACCGCACGCTACATCAACGATGACAATTTCAATCGAATAGTCCGTCGTGCCTCTGCTCTTCCTCTGATCCTCCTGAGCAAGCCATGAACGAAGCGGCACAAGCATTTATGGATTACGTGACAAACACGTGAGTGGACAACCTTGTAGTTTCATTTCCTATAGAAATCTGGAACCAATATAATAATATTGGAGGCCTTCGTACAAACAATCATTTAGAATATTGGCATTCCGTCATGAATCGCAAACTAAACCGTCCTCATCCTAGCATCTTTGCTTTGATTGAACTGCTGAAGGGCGAACAACAAGGAAATTAGCAACGACTTCGACTTCTCCGAGCAGGAGACCAGCCGCCATATATAATGAAAGTCAGTACCTATGTATATTTACAATGTTTTCAGCGTTAAATCTTTATTTTTTTCTTCGCATGGGTACTCTAGGTAGTTTACAAAACGAGTATAATACTCGATTGTCATTGTCAGTTTTGCCTTGGTTCAAATCTTTTAAAAAATCGCCTGTGTCACAGTGAAAATTATTGGCCAACCTAAAAGGCAGTTTAATAATAGAATGCCCTGTTTCAGTCAAGAGAGG
>JAUZNC010020048.1:0-25191 GCA_034780395.1 Vannuccia rotundouncinata
CACAGGATTCCTTGATGGATTTCAAGAAGAATCTGTGCCACCGTTGCTGCTTGCCCTAGTCAGTATGATCCTAGAGGGTCCCAACATCAAGGAACAGATGGCAGAAACTAGCCCTGCAGCAATTCTTACAGCTCAGATATAGAATCAACAGCATCAAACATAAGCGAACACGGGGCCCACATCTTTCACCAATGTCAGGTACAGTGTTGCACAGGAGACCCAACTTCCAATATACATAGGGATGATGCTGCATGCTCATACTCGCAAGAAAGAACTGGTTGACAGACTGTCACACCTTGGCCTGAGCATCTCCTATGATAGAGTGCTCTAGCTCTCAGCACAGATGGGAACAGTGTCTATGCCAACAGTTCCACAGAAAACGAGTGGTCTGCCCTCCGAAGATGTGTGGCAGAGTGTTCACAACTGCCGCTGTTAACAACATAAATCTCAACCCCAGTGCAACAACATCAAAGGATGAATGTTAAGAGGATTGGCCAAGAGAAGTTTGAGGCTTTCGGCAGAAAGTGTCCTTTGGACAGAACAATGGATTTGGACAATCCCATTCATAGTAATAAGCTGAAGGTGTTCACCACTTCTACTCCAAAAAGCTAAAGCAAAGGTCATGTACATGTACATTGGCTGCCAAATGAGGGATGGAACCCTTGAGGAGCAACCTGTATTGTACTTGATGGAGCAGCCATCGTCCAGATTCTGAAGCCGGCTGCATCAAGGACCTTTGAAGAATATGCACAACAAATCTTCATACCATATATTTCCACGAAACTGCAAACAGTGTCACGCCTGGATCTGGTCTGGGATACTTACCTTGCTGCTTCACTGAAAGGTAGTACATGTGCAAAGCGGGGACAAAACGTGCGGAGGCGTGTGTTGGCTGCCGCAGCCATACCAGGAAATTGGCAGAACTTCCTACGAGTGGACAGCAACAAGACGGAGCGGTTCAGGTTTCTCTCAGCAGCTGTCATGGAATGGTTCAACCAAAAGGACAAGCAACTCGTCATTACTGATGGAGAGACAGTCCTCACTCGCTCCATGTTACCATGAAGAAGCTAACACTCTGATGTGGCTGCATGCATCTCCTGCATCCCAGCATGGACTCCATGCAATACTCATCCGGAACGTAGACACCGATGTGGTGGTGCTGGCAGTGTCCCTGGCACAGGAGTTGCAACCAAACTGTGGCTGGCTTTCGCAACAGGCAATAGTTTCCGATACCTATAGCAGCACACGAAATATCAGCTGAATTGGGATGAGAGAAGGCTCGTGCACTGCCAATGGTCCACGCTCTAAATGGATGTGACACTGTCTAGTTTTGCTAGTCGTGCCAAGAAGACTCCGTGGGCAATCTTGACGGTACAGCCAGAACTCACTGAGATGCTGCTGCTGCTGTCCTCTGCACTACGTGACATACCAGACGATGCGCATCATCGAGAGCTTCAGCATCGTTGTATGATCGAACAAGCAAATGCTCAGACATTGACAAGGCCAGGAGGAAACTCTTCGGAAAGAAAAACGATGTGAAGATCATCCCTCTATCGAAGGCAGCTCTGAAGGAACATGTCAAGAGGGCAGTGAATCAAGGTGGACATATGTGGAGTCAGATACTGCTGCCAGCACCAGAGCTCTCTCCACCAACCAACTGGGGTTGGTCAAGGACTGGAGAAGAACAGTACACACCTTATTGGACCAGGCTACCTGAGGCAGCTCACAGCTGCATTGAGCTGGTTTCTTGCAAGTGCAAGAAAAGTTGTGTGAGACGCTGTAAGTGCAAAAAGGCTTCCCTTCAATGCACAGCCCTAAGTGACTGTGAAGGGAAGTGCACATGAAAGTGAGTCCACAACATACATGTACTTTCCATTTTTTATTTTTTTTAAAGTTTGTTTTAGAAAATGTAGGCCAATAATTTACAATACCAAGTTTAAATTGGTACCATTGTATTCATTGCCTCCAAAAACATACCTTTAGATACCAGAATCAAATAAATAGCTGCATTATGTGCATAGATAATAGCAAACGTAGATGTCAAGCGGCGGCCATTTTGAAATCCAATATGGCGAACTTAAAGAGAGAATTTCAAGTGGCCCAATATCTTAAAATGTTCGGAACATATTAATGTACATTTGTGCCAAATTTGGTGCTTGTATCATAAAATGCACAAAGGGTTTGCTATGCTGCCCCACTATTATTCTTATAGGTATTGCAGAATTCGTCAATAAAATTTTAATATCTTAACTTGTTTTCAATTTATTATCCAATTCATAGTAATTTTAACTATTGAGAATGTTTAACTGCCGTTTTTATAAATTGTCTTAAAGTTAAAAAGTCTTGACAAATTGAAATTTCTCACCTTTCTTAATATAAAAAGATAAAAATTCTATTTATACTTTGATATTATAATTCTTAAAAATTATTTACATAATATGTATAATGATTTAAAATCACATTAATAATTATATTTGATATACATTTGATATACATTTGATATAAATAATAAACTACTACCAGTAACAACTGTTATCAATAAAAAATTCAGCTATTTCGATATAGCCAACTCGGAATCTTCAACTAATGCAGAACTAAATAGTTAAATATTTATCTTCATCTGAATGATGAATAAAATCACCTTTTAACTGCAAGAAAGCAAGCTAAAAATACACGTTACAAAAAATATCATACCATTGTAAAATCTAATTCAAAATATCAAAACCTATAACATAAAAAATGAAATTATAAATTTTTTAAAAAACTCATTGTCTTAACTTAACTTCTATGCCAAAATAATAATAAAAATTCGGAAAAAAAATAAAGAAGCATTTGTGTTGTGTTTTATAATGAATTATATTTTAACATTTTATTTTATATTTTAAATAATAGACGTGTCATTTGAATGAAATATGATTTTAATAAAAAAAATATTAATGTAATTACTATAATCAAATAAATATGGTAATATTTATTTCTACAAAAAATCAGAAACAGCTCTTTGTAAAACTCAGAATGAAATACTATCTCTTTTTTAATTTACTATTACATATTATTATATACCTTGTGTGTACATGAAGATTACATTTCCCCTCCTTCTAATAAAGAGTGATTTCCGACACATGACTACATAATGATTTGCTTCCATCCTTAACAAGTCTTGCCTATGGTCTTTAAATGTATATAATCAGACATATTATTAAACTGGATTTAATAATCTTGAGATGGTGAAGTGTCGTATTATAATACAGACTGGAAAAAAATAAAAGAACTGACGAAAAAAACTTTAGACTAATACAGAATTAAGTTTGTGTTTATAAAGTAGCTTTTCTGTCCCTGAAGACGTAAAGAAATGGTTAATTAAGAGTTCTAATAGTTAATATAACTTGATACATGTTCCAAAATGACAAAATTGTTATACTTTTTATTATAAAGAAAACTTACGTTTTAATATACAACAGACATATTATATTCATGATTTAAGTTACAGACAGTTACAACCATGATGGTGAAATGTCTATACTTCTGAAAATTACTGAAAATTAAATTAAAACGGCCTATTTCCGAAAAAGATATTTCTAAAAATGTTATGATGAAAGTTTAAAGATAATGACTGACTTATTTATCCTTATTTAATGAAATAAAATAATTCAAAAGAATAGATTCACTTTCGCCAACAACATTTATAGATAAATATTAATACGTCATTTGAAGATTATGAAATTTATTTAAAGAATGATATTGGACACTTACCCGGATACCCTGTGAATGCCATCTGAATAGTTGTGAGTTCGGACAGTGGTATCCTGCTAATAAGATACAAAAGAAAATATAAAGCATCGAAAACAATACAATTAAATGAATTTCCTGATTTTTAATAATTAAAAAAACTAAATAACTTTGTTACTAACAGAGAGAACATCATTGTTTCACTATATTCATTTCTAAAACAATAAGCGAGGCAGCAATTTGATCGGTTGACGGATGGATAAATCGTAGCAGGAAAAAGCTTTTTAATGGGTTATCATGTGATTTAGTGTGATGGTTAGCTGTTCTCTTAGCATATACTGTAATCGTCGTAGATTTTCTAATTAACATTTCGTTAATTTAGTTATCTTCACAATGGAGACATTGAATGACAGCCAAAATAAAATAAGAATCACTACACACTAATGCAAAAACGTTGGCATCGACAGTTTTTTGTTGATAATTTTTTGAAAAATTCAAAATTATGTAAATTTTTAATCAGAAAGAAAGTTTCGTATTATGACGCACGTAGTATAAGATAATGTATTATACCAATTATGATTAAAGATGATTAAAATTATAATATACAGATCAAAAGAAGGCCTATGAAATTATTAATAATGGAATTGAAACCCAAATATTTAAAGCAATTTAATCCGTCAGTTTATTTCTCAAATTAAAATTTTTTTATAAAATATGTATAAAAATGTATAAAATAACTAACGAAAATGTGTTGCCTTCATTAGTCCATTTTTCTACTCTAAAATGATCGCGTAGTTCACATTACTAATAGATAAGACATGGAGGACACATCTCAAAAGAGATAAGGAGACAAGAAAACTTTTAAAAAGTTTTACAGTTGACGTCAATGAGTTATAATTCAAAGATAAATCAAAAATTTGTAATATGTCAGGAAAAAGTCCTTCCATAAATATTCTTTTATTTATGATAATTTTCACATAAAAGCTGTATAGACTCATTCGATTGTTTATTTAAATTCTAATTTGGAAAAATATTTGTTCAGCTTATAGATATCAACTCAAAGAATTACTTCATTACGTTTCTTCCCCATACATATTCCTAAATATTTAAAGAGAAGACTGAGTTTTTGTTAACCCATGGATTCACTTAATATTATAGTCATAAATGATTTACAAACTATGCTGAAAACTATCCGCTATTAAGTTCAGTAACTATAAAGATATTGTTTAAAAAAATTATTTTGCTATATGGTGAAAGATAAATAACAAACATTTGTAATATCTCGTAATTCACAGTAAATAGAATGGGAATTTTTTTTTACGAAGATAAACTTCTTCAAATCTGTATTGCATTAAAATTGGAATATTACAACAACAAACATTTAAAATTTATTCATAAATTAGAATGGGTACTTCAAAAACATGTGTACTTAAAATGGGTTATTTTATTTTTAACATAAAATAAAGTTCTCTCATATTACGGTGTGGGTCAATGGAGGTGCATTTTTTATTAAATATTTCTTGTTTGGTTGTACCTGCATCTAAATAATGACATACTATTCACTTACTATTATCAATTTAAATAAAATTAATAATTTTAATCTTTTAAACTTTCCAAAATAATATATAATAATATAAAATATGTTTAAATATACAATAAAACAAAATATTTGTAATAATATTATCCGCTACTGAACACTAAAATACTAAAAAAACCAACCAAGAGAAGTGAAGAAAACGGTGATACTGACAGACAGCAAAAGCACCATACAGCAAATAGCAAGAGGACCACAACAACAGGGTAACCGTCTATGAGATCAAATATGGGCAAATATACATGTCATAGAAAGAAGAAATCAAAAATTCAGACTACATAATATACAATGGATTCCAAGCCACGTTGGAACAGAGGGGAATAAAGAGGCAGACAGGCTCGCAAAAGAAACAGCAGAAGAAGACCAAAGTGAGATGCCTATCAATATGAGAATAGCCAAGAATAGGATAAAGAAAACGACCAAGAAGATCTGGGAAGAGAGCTGCACTCACAGCAGGTACAACAGATGGAAAAAAGCAAGGAAGAAAGATCAAGAAAAGAAAATGATAAGACGAGAAAGAACAAAATTAGCACAATTAAGAACGGGACATTCAACCATTATAAGAGCGTATAGACATAAAATAGGACATGACACCAGCCCTATGTGTGAAGAATGTAAAAGAGAAGATGAAGACATGGAACACCTTTTACTCAGATGCGACAAATGGAGAAAACAGAGAATACGTAGCTTTGACAACCCAAACCCCAACCAGAAGAGCTGACAAGCGATCACATCCTAAACTTCCTTAGGAATATCGGCCGAATCGACTGATGCGTATGATGAATACTTATCGAAGCGAGGAGAAACAACAACAACAACTAAAATACTAACAAAATAGTTTTAATTTATTTAGTTTGCATTGTAGTTTTTATTAACGGATAATTTTAGCACAAATGTGGTGTTTTTATTTTACTTTTATTGCACATTTTGTATTTTATTGTACATTATTTTATGAGGCTCTCTTCAACACTCACACCGCGATATTAGATAATATAAAATAAGTTTACATTTCTAACAATACAAAATATATTGTGTAAAAAATGTAAATATGAAAGAATTATAACATAGTTTTGAAATACCTTGCAAAAATGGTGAATTTAATCCCAAACATATCGATATTAGAATAATAATAATAATAATATAACTATATTTATATGGCGCTTTATTAATTATAAGCGTTAAGCTTCTTAAAGAGCAAAAAAGTTTGTACATCAATTTGGCACATGGTAGGAAGGGATTTTTTATATAACAATGAGTACGTAGTATGTATATTAGGTAAACGGTTGTTACACGAACTTGATTGTATCAGAGACAGAATTGTGAAAGTTTGCAACTTATTCACTTGTATAAATATAGTTTTTTTGTGTTGAAAATTTAAGATCATTATGTATTGAAATAGTTTGGAGTGAAGCTTAAACCTGTTTTTCAACGCATTTCATTGTTAATTTTTATTTAAATTGAAATTAGGTAAAAGTGTGTTCTTCTCCTTCCTTGACCATTAAAGTTGCTTATTCCTAGAATAATCACATTAATATCAAATAAGAATAACAATTAATATATGAAAATATAAAGGGTAAAAATCGATACATTTTGTATAATATTATTTTCTAAACTTTTATCGATTAAAAAATATATTGTAAGTGTTCCGAACATAAGAAAACTGTTCGTACAGTATTTCTAAAAGCATTTCTAGGACTCAATGAGAAATTTCAGCACTTTCCTAGGTAATAAGAACATGTGTATGTTATGATTTAGGCGGTATATCTAAAGCCAAAAGTGCAAAATGTAAATCTACATATTAAGTGATGTATAAAATTTCTCTATGTGTATAAGTTACTGAACTATGGAATGAATGTAATCAAATTGATAATAATGAAAATTATAAATGTCAAGGCCTTTTCTAATTTTCAGAAATTCCAAGACTTTTCAAAGACTAGTTAGTGAAATTTCAAGACTTTTCTATATTCTGGAATGGATTTTTTCTATTTCAGTACTTTTACAAAACATACTAAAGAATAAATAGCCATGTGGAAATATTTTTGGAACTGAGAATAAATACTTCGTTCTTTGTCTGATATCTTAAAACAATAGAATTGAAGTACCTACCTTATAGTATTTAACCTTGTTTGTCAGGTTAAAAATTACATTTTTCTAATCTTCAATTATACATTCTCAGTATATAAGTTGAAAATTTGCCTCAAAATCGGCTAACATTTAGTTGGGTGCTATTGAAACTGAAGAATATAAATTTTTTTGATCTTGAACATTATAAATTTTAATATAAAGTTTTTTTTGTTCAAAAAAAGCCGTAATAAAATAGTATATAGTTTTTTTGTCCTATAATATCTATATAGACAGTGTATCTTCCATATTCTAATCTTGAACTTAGAGCTAACAACTTACTGATGTAAGATTAAATAAACGACTGAAACCAATTAGATAAAAATATTTCTGGTATAATGCATTCCTGAATACATTAGTTTGTACGCAGATACCTAGTATAATCAGTTTTAAAAAATACATCAATATCACAGAGTTCAACCAGAATAATGCATCAATGATTAATATTAATAACTTCGTTATTTCCTTTATAAATTAATGTTATATATTTCCGTAAAGTTGAAGAGACCGACTTAAGTATATTAAACATTTGGATAATTATGTTTTTCTAATATTGACGCTCTCATATAAGACTCGGTAAGCCACTCTAATTAAATTGTTGCTTTCAGAAAATAATTTCACGGAAGACACACAATAATAAAAATGTGGAAATAAATCAATAATAGCCGAAGTTCACACCTTTTTACGATTGTCTCCTGTGATTGGCCAACTCTCGTCCAATGAGGTGATGACGGCAGGTGCACTCGCCAGCTGACGGCTAGCTATTGGCTTAACAGTCAGTGGTGAAGAGGGACCACCTTGCCAAGACTCGGTGTAGTAGTTATGAGAGTTTATGTCAGTGAAAGGCTGTTGTGAGATGCCGGTTCGACGATTCGTGGTGGAAGAAACCAACGGTTGCTAGGATATAATAAACAAAGTGGGACTTCTGCTGTTACTGAGTCAGTCAAATAAGTGAAAAGTGTCTTTTATTGGGATTATATTTCACTGGAACTACTTATAATTGATTTATCATAGCAAACCAGTTTAAATAGATAACTAAATTAACACATCATCAATAATATAGTACAGAACATAATAAAATTGTCCTTTTGAGCTTACTGGCGGTGCTGCTTTAAAACCTAGTTCAGGTTCAGTGTGGGCCAGTTTGCTCCTGAGAGAATCTACCTCCATCTAAAACCAATGCACATTACTAAATTACTTTTAACAGAGGAAAGGTTTTTGAATTTTAACGGTACAGAATTAAAAAGAGTAATGTTTATATTTTTTCATTCAAAATGTTGATTATAACATTAATCAAAATAAATTTAATTAAGAGCAGCAGCATTACTTTCAAATAACCACCAATGGACTGGCCCTAATAAATTGCCTCACAAAACACACAATTTTAAATAAATGAGCTTCAATTGTGATACACAGGCACATAATAATAAAACGTTAAAATACCATAAAATTACAATAAAAAATGATCAGTATATTATCATTATAATAAAATAAATCTATACAAATAATTAATTAATAGATAAAATTCAATCAATCAAGAGGTGCTTAACTGACGTTTTAAAAAATCCAATAAAATGAATTTTCCTTCAGCTCAAACATTGATAAAGGCGTTAAGATCAAAAGTTTGTTAACCGTACCCTTGATTTATTTTTAATTACATCTTATGTATTGCAGTTTTAGCGGTTAATTTTATACAGAGAGTATTTTTACATCAATTTTATTGTATTTTAACTTTAAATGTCTCAATTTTCATAAATAGAAAAGATTTTTTTTAAATTACGCTGTATATTAAATATTTCATGAATTTAATTTTTTTAAACATTTACGAAACATTTTCAAATAAACAATTATTTGAATAGTTTCAAAAATAAGAGAAAAAATATTAATAGTACTTTTACTTTATAAAAGTGGCAGTTTGTTAACAATAATTGATAAAAGTCCTTTTAATATATTATTCGAAGCCATTTAAAGATCATTTGATGACAAATTAAATCGATAATTAAGAGAATTTAAATAATATAATTTTTGGCTGGTTTCAGTCATAATTATTAACTAATTACATGTAATGTAATAAATAATAATGAATGCATTATAGAAAGAGACAGATCTTAATAATTCTAACCTGAAGCCGTTCGGTTAGGCTGTCCTTTCTGTACGACTCTCGAGAGTGCTCTTCCTGAAATGCCTTCAAGGACTGAAGCAAAAAAATAGAAGGGCACTGATGAGAAAACGGGATTATATTATAAATTGTCAGGTATGTCTAAGTTTGAAAGTGTCATTGGATTTTATTTCTATATAATGGATTGCAAATATTAGCAACTATAATTAATTCACTAATGGTTGTATAAATATTGAGTATCTTTCTTACTTACCTATCATGAGTAATTCATTTTCAGATATCAAATACACGAACCCACTGCCTATAATAATTCTAGACCAAATAAAATCGTTGAACCTGTCACACAAAATTGTTTTTACTTAAAAAAATTCTGGATCAGAATTTTGAATAAACTGTATATTTTTTACTTGAAATATATAATATAAAAAACTTACAAAATTTAGAAAATTACGTCTATATGATTTTACCTCTAATATAATTGTTCTAAATAATATCTATTATATGAAATAAATATACGCAATATTATACGCAATAAATATGCTATATTATAAATCATCATCAATTAATCCAAATAATAATTCTTCCAACTGCAACCTATACAAAACATATTAAAACGTGGAAAAGTTCTACATTAAATGTATTACTTAATGATCATGAGTTCAATATTATATAACTACTTTATACTATCTAAAACATTTTCTTTTGTTTTTTTTTAATTTAACACGCGCTCAACTCGAAATCAATCTATTTATCCATTACTAATAATTAGTACATACAAACGAGAAATGAAATAACTGACTTAGACAAGTTGGATTTTAAAATTTTATGAAAAACTTCGCTTATGAATACAACAAAAAATTGTGAATTTATACATATACGGAATATTAAAAAACCACGCCTATTAAAAAGATTCCTTATGGACTTTTACATGAACGAAATACAATTTAATAAAAAATAAAATTTTAGTGGTCTTTTAAAAAAAAATTATTTAAAAAATTTATTTTAAAAATTTATTTTAAAATTAAATAAAACATTTTAACTATTTTATATAATACCATCGGTAAAAATTTGTAATACTTCAATTTCTTTAAATAAATTTTATATTTATTTATTTAAAACCTAACAATATTCATTTATGAATATTATATCAAAGTTATAAAAATAAATAATTATTTAATTAAGATATAAATCAAATGGAGAAACTACTGAAGAGCAAATTTATTAAAAAAACTTTTATAAATAGCGATTGATCAAGAAAACTCTTTCCAATGAATAAACTCATGTCAATTCAGAAATAAATAGTTGAAAATATTTTGTAAAAGTGTAAATATGATATTCACTAGATGCTAAATTTCTCATTAATACTAATGAGCAAAACGGGTCATCAAAAAACGTAAAATTTATATTTTACATAAATTACATTTACGTACATAGAGACGAGTTAGGAAAATATTTTTGCATAGAGGATATTAATGACGATATTAAAGGAGAAGTTTTAATTAATTATACATGAAAATGATAATTACAATGTCACCACGGTTGGTAAAACTGATTTTCAGACAGAATGAAAAAAAGAATTCAGATATCCAATGTAGAATAAAAAGCGACTAAATTTAATTTCAGACACACTCGAATCGTATATATTAAAACCTTTTTTTATTTATGAAACAAAATGATATATAAATATCATTATAAATAATATATAACTAAAACTAAACATATTTTTAGATTTTCAAATACAACATTATTCAGACAAAACAAAATTTAACTATTTTTTCGAATAGCAAAACGTTATTTTTTTATTATTAACAAAATTGACAAAATATCTTAACACTCACTAATAACAATTGACATAAAATGTCAAAATAAGTCCTAATTCGAGACCTGTGTTACTGTTTCGCAGTTTTAATTAAGCCAAAATTGCACAATGTTTCTTTTCGCTAAACAATGACACTTCTTCCCGCTACATATATTATGTATGTTCTGCAGTCTTATTGAATATACCCCTCATGTTGACTGAAATACCTCTTGTTTTCGAGATACTGAAAATGTCTCACCTGTATCTTCAAGATATTTTTCTATTTAAGGAAGCTGTTTTAATTGTGTACATTTAAATAATTTGGTTGTCATAAAAAGAAAGTTAATTAACTAATCAATTAGAATCGAACTAGGTCAGAAAAGTATTCTAATATAAAGTTTTTTAATTATAAAAATAAATAAAAAATATTGCTTTATAATAAAAACTCATTTTAAAATATTGGTATCTTACTTATTAACAAAAACCTTAATGAAATTTTAATAATTTAAGTTAGATGCGAAATTCAACAAATTAAAGAATGCATCTATAATGAATATTGTTTACTTCATAACTATTTGTTGTGTAAGGGAGTAAGTAAGTCTGATATAGGGAGGTATATAACACAAAGAAAGCTAGGATAAGGCGGGCAGACATGACAACCAAAACAGGACTTGATAGAACTAGAAGGCTCCTAGGTGGAACTTAACTGAGAAACTTTGAAACACACTCACTTCTTTAATTCCACGCATCTCCTGCTGAAGCTCTTGATAGGCCTCCCGAAGAATACTTGCTTCCTGTTCCGACTTCTCCTTGGAAGCCAACAAGCGCTGAGTCTCATTGTGACGAGCATCGAATTCATTCCATGACGACTGCAAGAGAAGAATATCTAAACTTGTTAGAAAACACTAATACGTTTGAGGAAACCACTGTCTGCGATAGAGTTTCCGAAAAACAGCTTTCAAGCCTGCGCTTATTAAAAATAAAAAGAACTGGAGTTATTTAATACCTATATAATGCCATGCCATGGTTACCTAATAAATTGCCACAATATAATAAAGGCTCAATCTAATATAGTCAAAAGTAGAAAATAATCGGGCTCTATATCTTGTGAAGTTCTCTAACCTAAATAATATTAAGTAAAATGGTGTTGTTATTAATATTCTTATGAACATTACTAAGAATATCATTCAATCTATAAAATGTTAATACGATTATTGGAATCTATCCATATTTCTTCAAGCTATATAAAACACAAATTAAATTGAATATTTATACAATTGTTCTTACGTGATTAGGAAGTTGTGATTGATAACCAAATTTGTGTGAGAAATTGTCTGTTTGAGCTCCTTTGTCGAAAGTTAAAGACTCTGTAGATTTAGGCGTCTACAAATATGCAAATAAAACAGAACCTCATAATGATAACAAATTTAATGCAAAATACATTCTTACAAAAGCCGAAGGCGTGGCTACTTAACTCAGGCATTATTAATGTAATTATTTGTGGAGTTGCAATAAAATGATCATTATTATATTTAAATGATAAACAACATCAGAAATTATTTATTTATTGTTCAGTAATTATTTCAACTAGTCGCGTTTTATCTCCCCACTTAAGAGAATGAATTTATATTGTGTAAAACTTTTATATCAAGCAGTTTGAGTTTGAATAAGATACACTTAAGCATATAAAACAAATACACTCCTATGAAAGAAGATATATCCACAAAATGTAAATTTTTCTTGTTTTATTTAGCTCAACAGTTTATCATAATATCCAAAGACTGAACACATTAATTAAGAAAATGATCAAAAATTGTTTTCACATAAATTATTACAAAAATTTCTAAGCATATCATGTGTGTAAATTAAAATAAATTTAGACATTTGATCAGTTTCGGAACTGGAAACCTATATTTATTCTGTTGCATTATGAGCTGCTTCTTTCTCTGGATTCATTTAACTCAATACAGTTTAAGAGTTTTACGAAAGGAGTCTTATCTGTTATCTTATCTGAATCCTTTAAAATGCATGAGGAGAATAGACATTCGTTACGCCTACGAATAAATTTCAAGATGATGACGTACTTCCACCACAAATCATTAAATGCGAATGAAAAGGTCACTTTGTATAATGATCTGCCATTGTTTTAATCAATCATTATTATAAATTAGCTAATTGATAAACTGTTGTCATCATTTATAACAATATAGTGAAAATAAATGTGATTATCTTAATAATTTTCATCTATGTGACAATTTCCATAATACAAGTGTCGTATTGATATAGAAGTTTCACTGCGTCTCAACCTTAATTTTTATAAAAATAGGTATTTGAGATTTTAAAGCAATATATATAATTTAAAAGAGTAAAAAACTACAAAAAACTACAAAAAAGATACTACTGATTATGACATAGCAAAAGAAAAATAATATGCTCAAAATAGAATACAAGTTCACTGCTCACTATTGCAAATAATATTTACAAATCTTATCCCAGCACGAAAAGCAGTTTTGATTATTCGTTATAAATTTGATTGAATTTAACACCAGGATTCCATTTAATTTTACATAATATGTATCGTATTAGTATTTAAAAAATCATTGGTCATATATTGGTAATATAATATATGCATCCAAAATACATCATAAAGCAGTTATTTGTGATTGATTAAAAGAATTCTTGTTTAGATAGGGAATTTACGTTTGGCGGCCAGTTTAAATTTGGTTCAATGCCATGTATAACATATAAATTCCCTATCTAAGCAAAAAAACTTTTAATCGCAATAACTGCTTTATGATAAATTTTAGATGCATATAATATATTCCCAATAGATAGAAACATATCTAAACGTAGAAACGTATCTAAATACAATCATTATTTTTTGAAAAATGTCCATGTATGACGTCATAGACATATATCTAAAAAAATCTGCATTTCAAAAAGTAATGTAATTACTAACAGGTATAAAAAGGACAAAAATCTATCAGATAGGGCAGTTTAACGGTATAGAAAATGTTCAGGAATCCCTCAATGGGAAAAAATTTATATTTTTAGTGCCTGGAAACAACACGTTGACAAAATTACTGATTTGATTATTTAAAGCGAAAAAATATCTATAGCTTCATATAACATTTTCAAAATAACAATTTAATTGTCATCGATTTATTGGTCCTGGAGGCCATCTGGTGGGCCTGAACCCCCAGAAATGACCTTGAGACTTGAAATTTTGATATGACCTCACTATTTTATTTTCTCAGTGAATATACTATATTATGCTATTCTGTGTATTAACTTTCTGGACAGTGCCTTTGTCTGTAAGCACTACTACAAATAAATAATATATACAGACAGATTTCAGAGTAACAGTTGTTATTCGTTTCAATAATAAATTCAACAGTTTTTTTCCAATTATTCTGCGTCATTTCTGTCTTCGCAAAATCTAAAAATATTTTTTTAAATATTCAAAATAACTAACCGAATAATTTCCTTGCCACCTTTAAAAGATCCTTAATTATTTAAATGATACTACCTTACTGCACATGACTTCACAACACCTAGCGGATTATATGTTTAATTAAGAAACAAATGCACAAGTCAGTCAACTGATAATAATTTTAGAAGAACAACTATATATATTATTTAAAATATCATATTTTTAATCTAAACAATTTCTTTACAATAAATGATTTAGATAAATTAAAAATAGTTTTATCGGGTAATGATAAATTAAACTCTACCCTAATAACCAACCTGAACATTGTGCGAAGAAGAAGGCCGTGCAGGTATGCTGATTTCGGTGTAGGCTAGAGCTCGGATTTCTTCAAGTTCTCTACGAAGGGCATCTCGCTCAGCAGTTGTTTGGTTCAACTTGGCGCACGAATCAACCAGACTGAGGTTGGAGGCTCTAAGTTCACTACGTAGCCGGTCGGTATCCTGAAGAGGAAATATATTACTGAATGATTAAATGTGTCTAAAATGTAAATATAGGTATATCAAACTATATATATGATGCTTTTTATATTTCCTAACATATTATGAGGATAGTCTGCAATGTTTATGATAATTCTAGTTTCTTATATTTTATTAACTAAATTTATGTTTGAAAAGCAAACGTCTGATTTATAAAATAAAGCATATATTTGAGATCAATAACATCCTTCTATATACAAAAGTTACATTGTCTTATTCTATTCAGTAATAATCAATATACCATCAAAAATAACAAAACAAACATATTAGCAAACGGGTTTTGTCGATATCAACACAGAAATATTCTTTTAAAAAATGAGTTGCCACCAATATTTAAAGTAATATCTACTAGTACTTTGTATACTTGTCTGGTATATAAATAAATTTAAAAAAATTAAAATGAAAAATATAAAAATTAATCTATTTAAAGAGTTTCAAGAAATATTTGTACATTTTTCTAAAATGCAAGGGTTTTTAAGGGCATTACTTAAACTCAAAGGATTTTAAAAAGATTTTCAAAGAGGCGTGGGGTGGGAACCCTGATCCACTTAAGCAACCAGATCATTAGCGCACAACGGAAACATTATAATTAACAATAAAAGAAAGATAAAATAAATGATATTAGTTATACTGCCCAAGGAGACTAATCGCGCATTATTAAATTTCATAGTCTTCAAAAAAGGCGCTACTTTTTAATTTTATAATGGGGCATTTTTAGTAACGTGAAAGATATTTAATTAACGAATAAGGTACACATGAAACATGACGAATTATTTTCCCCATGAAATAAAATTTCATAATTGGCATTGAAATTAATACTTATATAATAGCAAAAATATTGCAGTTTGAGTATCAATGGGCTATAGTTTTGAATGAAATAAATTTTATCAGTTTAACGGCCTCATAAAATGATTAAATAATATTATAAAGTTCCTAAACACAGACGAATAAAAACACCAAATTTAGACTATAAAAAGTATGATTGATTTTTTCTGGGAACAAATTTGGGAGAGAACAACACGAAGAGAAAGGAAAGAGATTGTGTGTGAGGAAATCATTCTTAGAGTCCCGTTTAAATTTGATAAATAATACAAAAATTCAAGTGTGAAAAAATGTTGCTCTGTCTCAGACGCTTGATAATTAAACACGCACATCAATGTTGATGGAGAATTTTTTTAAATTTGAGATATTTAAAAAAAAATTAACAAACGAATACTTTTAATGAAGCACTTTTAAAAAACTCGGAAATCTTGATTTATACTTCACTGAAACTTATCTTTATCCCTGAATTTTTTAATTTTATCAATCAAAATTGATGAGATAAATTAATATGTAACTAGGGAAAAACTGATGACTTACTTTGTGAAGTCTGGATAGGTTCTCGACGAGGTCTTCGCATTCATTCCTCAAAGCTAGGTTGATATCTTTCACTTCCTGAGAGTCAGCCTCCAGTTCACCATTCTCCACGGAGAGATTACGATTCTCCTGAAGTCAAACATTCAGAATGTAAAAAGAAAGTTCATTTAATCACGGACTTGATAATATTTACAGCCATAATATTCGCGTCATCGCAACAAGTAGAGAAGAATTCTTTTATTTCCCAGTAAATGTGGGGGCTGACGTAATTCCGAAAAAATGGTTTGAAATCACGAGGAAACAATAAATCATTATTAACGATAAGAGAACTTGAGTACAATGAGTGCTTCAAAACAATAAAATGCATTAGCATAAGAGCTATGCTAAATTATTGAACATGTCGGGATTAAAAGAGAAATATTTTTGACTGATAGAATTAAGATCATGTGCAAAAGCTTTAAAAAATTAAAATTCACGTCAAACCACTGACTTTATATGTTTCAGATCCTACGCAATGTAATTACTTAATTGAACAAACTGTGAAATTATTTCTAAAATAACTTCAGATGATTAATTCTTTGTTGTTGCATAAAAATGTTGTTCGACAAACCTTAGATGCATTTTCTAGCTTCCACTCTAACTCCTGGATATCCAGATCCCGACGACGCTTTTCGTCTTGAAGGTTGTCTATGCGCTGTTTACTCGATCGTATTTCATCGGCCTGTATTTCATAATTCTGAACCAACCAAAGCAAAAAATTAGAACATTTATACTATAATAAATTGGTAGTTTTTAAATTAATATAGGAAGCTGTTGTCTCAAATATATGCTTCAGTCATGTTCCTAGTAATTAAATACGTATCGCCAGAAACTCGAACATCTACAATCTAAGCTTAATTAGTTTCGATTTAGGAAATATTCTAATTTTCAAAGAATTGACTTTCTTATGAAATAGTGTCAGAGAGTAAAATATTGTAAATACAGAAAGTTATTAACAATAATTTTAAAGGTAGTTTATATACAAAGAAGAAATTGTATTAAAATGTAAAATTTAAACAATTTTAAAATTAAAACATTTATGAAGAATTTCAGTTTAAAATATGGCTAATTTTTTTTTAATTAAATATAATAATAATTGTCTTGGGAATTTGAACGATAAACACGCACAGCTTGTTTGTGACAGCGTTCGTCCTCCAGACGATCCACCTTTGCCGCCAGAGTTTCGATGTAGTCGTTGGCACTGTTGAGGTCATCCTCCAGAGCGCGGCACTTGGGCAAAGCCAGACTCAGCTCCCTGTTACGATTTTCCAGACTAGAATAGGAGGGAGACATTCCGTAAGTCACATTCTGCGTTGTTTTGAAAAGTTTAAAAGTAAAAACGTCTAGCAAGTAAAACAAATCATTAACAATTATATTTGTATTAAAATTCCAGGAAAATAAAACAATATCTCAAATTTGATTAAAAAATGTTCGATGAGAAATAACATCATATTGTATAAAAATATACAGCTATAAGATACAATACGCATACAAAAAAGTATTATGAAACATTCTCTATTTAAAATTAAACGCTTAAACTATAATAAAATGATATGAAAATATTTAATCACAAATTTCTTTAGATTTAAAAAAAAAACAAAAAAAGAATAAAATCTGATAGATGCTGTCATACTTCTTTTCTTATGTACAATGTATTCATTCACCAGCAGTATTTGCATATAAGATACATGATACTTTGAATTGTTTTCAAAAGAGAATCTTAATTAGTAGATAACATGTTTAAGCGTGTGTCGCGTGTAACATTTCTTCCTTTTAACAAAATCAGTTATATCTATGTAACAAACTCTAAAAATATTTAATCTATGTTTACACCATCCACTTCATTTATTCTAATGGACTAAAATCATTTTAAAGATTCCGAAATATTTGTCAACTCTGTTAAATAACTCATTTGAAATAATCCATTATTTTATTTGTAAAGCATTTGATAATTAGATTTTAACTAAATTAGAATGTTCCTTGACATCTGTCATTATTGTTAAATAGAAAGTATGAATTATACTATTTATAGTTATGAATATCTAGAGCATAACAGATGAATCAATCAAAATTAACCTGTGATAAAAATATTCATTACAAATTGATTAGTATTATACAATATCCTATATTCTCTATATAATTGAATAATTAGAATGCTGAATGGAAACTGATCCTTACAGATTGCTAATTCAAAAATGTTCTTTAATCACGCATATATTACACTTTTTAAAAATTAGGAAATAGAGTAGCGGTGATCTTAAATTTGAACGACGTTTCACATTTTATAAATAATTAAAACAAAAATACGTTAGACATTTGATGAAACAAGGAGAAACTTTCCATAAAAGACATTTTAATACTACGCTGTGTAACTGTAAAATAGCTAAAACTAAGTAAACCGGTGATTATATCTGGAAAAGAAAAGAAATTCTTATGATATATTTAACGCTAATAACAAAATTTAAGTTGTATCCTTTAGGAAAAACACAAGATAAAGCTAACAAACCAGTTCGTATTATTAATTAAATTTTTCGTAATCAGATATTTACAATGCATATTATTATTTAAAAGAAATTTGAATTATTAATTAAATCTATTCATTACTTGGCATGCAGTTCATCATTGCTTCTTTTGAGAGAGTCGTTTTCGCGATATGCAGCATCCAATTTGTCAGAGAGTAAACTTTGAAATTCCTGTGGTAAGACGTAAACTACTATTAAAGTAGTCTAGAAAATAAAAACTTAACAATAAAGTGAACAGAAAATTAACAATACCTCAATAACCGAATCAACGCTTCTTTCGGGTTTTCGCGAAAATTGGGAAGTTGAAAACTGAGAATACTCGGGATACTGAAATAGTTGTTCAAAATATTCTAATCAACTTTTGTCATATTGTATAATATAGGAGTAAAAGTTTTCATATTTAAAGACTATTCCTACAGAAGAATAATTAATAAATTTATTGTTCAAATTTTTTTGTTGACTGAAGAAATCATTGTACAAATTATTTTAATTTTAAATTTTGTTATTATATAATTGAATTAGAATGAATATTTTAATATGATGCCGTAATATTGCTATAATAAATACCGGCTTAGAGGGATAATTATCGAACTTCTCAGCCGGCGTAGTTGCTCTATAGCTGGGTACAGAGGGGGTAATTGGTCGAGAAATCGATCCTGAATAGAGACGACCCAGATCCTCCGACATAGTGTCCATTTCTTGGCGAGATCTTCGGAGACTGGCCACTGTGTTGCTAATATTGTAAGTATATTCAAGAGAAAGGAATGATGATTTGTGAACGACTGTGGATATGGTTATACATCGATAATAGAACTTCAAACATATAACTAAAAATATAATTCAACAGAATAAGATGAAGTTCATATATCAATCAATACGTTCGGAATTTATAGATTGGTAGTACAATTGAGAAGTTATGCGTGAATTTGATTTGGTTTGAATGACTGAATTGAAACATTTTGTATTTACATACTTTTATATCATCTCAGAACACTTATCACAAGAAAACCTGAAAAAATACTGATGAAGTGGTTGGAAAAAACACTCAATAAAAGTCATAACAGCTGCAAAACGCGATTGAATAAACAACTTGGAATACTCAATTGTAGTAGTATTGTAAACTAATTCTATACAGAGTTCAAGTAATGTTTAGAGTAAATAAAGCTTTGTCTTATACCACTAAAACGCGTGATCCGCTTTAGGTTCTTTACTGTAATTTTCAACAGATTCATTTTGATGCTGTTTACGTGAATGTATTTTATTTGTCCTTTCATAATGACGGATTGACATAATTTCGCGATTACTTCATTCAACCAATGATTTTTTGTCTTTGACGAAATGGAATTATTTTGCCCAACAAAAATAATATAGAGTTACCACTTTATATATTTTAAATTACACAATATAATGCAAACTGCATGTTAACTTTAAACATTATGAAACAATATTTAGTGAAAACTTAATAAAATACATAAAATATACCGCCCATAGTTCGGGAAAAATGATTATCCATTAATTTGTAATATATGAGCACAACTGAAACTAAATTCCTAAAATAAATAATTTAATTAAGTTAAGAAGATTAAAAATTCTTCTATTTTTCCTTATTATTATAAAGGATCAAAAACTAAAAAGTTTCTAATGAAAGTGTGCAGTACGAACAAATATATCAAGTTTTTAATACTTTAAAAAGTGGTATATATAACATGTATTGTACATCGTTATTCAATTTGGTTACTTTCAATTTTTCACATGCTGGTTTATTTTCTTTACGGGTGTATGTATCCCAGAATCACTTCCATGTATCACTTCCAATAATGACAAAAAAGATTACAAAATTTTACATTTTAAACAGAGCAAAGGAAACTATCAACTAAGGTATATTTCCAACACAAATGCCTTGCATAATTAACTTTATCGTCAAAATTGCATCTTGTTTTCTATAAAAATGTAAAATTAATAACATCTGGACGACACTCATTGAACAATGAGTAGTCTTTCAAGCTTAACCATCACTTCCAATATGCGACCTAACAAAGAATATTATCTGATTGGCATAAGAGGGACATGATCTACACTTCTACGGCTATTATATACGCTGATCTTCGAGACAAACAACTCCAGAGCACCCATTGTTTGGTCATCGGTCAAGGAGCGTACCACTAGCTTGCTTAGTAAGTAGAGTACTCCTTGGGTCAGTAATCCAATAAAATAAAAAAGAATGTGCTACTCTGAACAATGTAAGTGGGTGTAAGTTTTCGTCAATGCATTCTCTGCCTATAGGTATGATGAATAATACACCTGAACAGGTTCTGTAAACAGATACATCCTACCTATAATTAGAAAAGGCGCAACATTTATTAAATGAACAGATTCATTGGTAATGTACAAAAATAAAAACATTTTATTGGAATGATCTATAGCTGGAATTCTTATAGTTAATGCAACTTTTATCAATTAAAGATAAAAATTGCAAAGCAAACATACAAATGCATACTTACATAATATATAAAGCATTACTTCATTACTACCCATATTAAAAACTTTAAGTGATACAAATGTGTTTTTACAACGAATAAAGCAATGCGATGCACACAATAAAAAAAATTCAAAAGTAGAAACAAACAAAGAGAATAAATTTGTTTACCAACTTTCGATAACATATCTTTTAATTCTTTGGAAATTAACAAGATTAATATATTAAAATAATAAAAAAGATGTATATAACACAACAATTTATAATCTAGTGACTCATAGCATATCAATATATACCTACAACACAAAATGACGTTTAACATACCTGACGATATCGTCCTGAATATGTTTTTAAAAGGTTTGAAATTATTAAATAATAAAAAATTAAATTAAAATCGACAACAATTTTTTGAAATTGTAATCAATATACGAATCAATCTAACACTGTAACAAAAATAATCATTTTCCTGAAGTCAGTTTGTATAGAAATAAATGTTATGGATTGGTAGTATAAGTGATCTAGTAAAAATCGTTTGAACTGAGTAAAAAAGTACGTGTGTGATGACTTACTTCATATCAGGAAACCAGAAATGCTCTGCCTTTGATTTCCTTTCAAAGAAACCATCATCATCAAATGATGACAAGTTCAAGGCAGAATGGTGTCTGAACATCTCTTAGAAAACACCCATCAAAGCACGATAAATGAACTAAAATGTAGTAATCATATAAATTTATAATTACAAAAATAAAATATTAAAAAAAAACTGTAGAAAACAATAAAAATAATGCAAACTATGGTTTAAAAATGAAGAAATTGTGTAGTCAAGGATCATATTATTAGTTTAACAAAAACACAATTACATCTTTGAAAACTAGATTTAAATATGAAACATACACACATAACTTAAACCATAAATATAACTTAAATATAATCAAATCATAACATTCCTGATAATAATTCATGTTTTTTAATTAATATTTTTTATATGATGTTTTTATATTTGTTTAATAATTTATTATAATATATAATATACCTAGTGTGTGGGTCCCCCATATAAGATATTAGATATAGTGCATTTAACTATATATTCCTCTATATCTATATCTAAAACTAAAAATTATTATTATTATTACATAAAAAGAAAATTTGTAATAAGTTGTAACATGTATGAAATATAAGCATACTGTGTAATAATACACATGAATGCATGATAATTAAATTCAACTTAAATTATATTAAGTATGAAATGATTTTCTAATGCTTTAAAAAAGTATTTAATATTCAATAAAATATTGTTTAAATAAGAAGGAATATACTTTGTAGTAGTTTTAAATAATAAGCAGGATCAACACAAGCATGACCAATCTCTTTATTACACTTTAAATCATCAAATAATATTATATATAAATTTTAAATCTCGTATTGAGAAAACAGAAAGTTTTCATAATTTATAAAATGATTAGAATGACAGGAATAAATATTTTAGGAAATATATATATATATGCCAAATTGGTATTACATAATCCAGACTATCACAACTCTGTGACTGTTATAATGAACAGATCTCAAGCTAACTTTAAATATATAGAAAACTAAAATTATGATTGGTTATTAGTAGAGATGAATAATAAGGCAAAATAGGATGATAATTGATTTATAATAATATGAGAATATACAAATACCATAACATAGTAAAATTAATATTTATTAAATAATAGTCAAGATTTAAGATATCATAACATGTAAAATAAAGTAAAGGATTGTCAAAATATGATAAATAAAAACATTAATTTATCAAGGAACAGAGTTTACTTAAATATAAAAACATTCATATTAATACAACATTTTTAATAGCCAATAAAAATATTTAATGTATGTGTTCATGTTTATATATTTCTGTTGTAGCCAATAGATTATAAATTATTTTCAGTGATCTTTCCTGGTGACTTTGTAACAGAAATAGATGACATTATAAATACTGTAATATGCATTTCATAATTATAGTTATTTAAAAAAATGTATTCATTTTATTTTCTAAATAATAGTTTTTCTTTATCACTTAATGTTGTATGTTTCCTTTATATAATTAGTCTTAACATCTCCTTTAATGGCTACAGAAAATAACAAATGTCTTGCTCCAGCGACTATGTAAATCGCCTATAGAATTTCAAATTTTTACAAACTTTGAGAACATTTTATTGGTCATTATAATTTAGGCCTCGGAACACTATCAAGTGGAAAACATCCTGATTATATTTTTGTGCAAAATTAGGTTAGAATGGTATGTCACATATTAGAGTATATTTTAGAAATAAATGTCTATATGAATAGTATATGAGCTCAACCAAGTATTATTCTACCTAAAATAATATTTATGATTTTGCAATAAATATAGTATCCAGCACTAAAAAATTTATGTGAAAGAATACAAACATAATATATATAAAATAATAAAGAAAATATTATTTTGATAGAAAATAAATTAGTAAAATTACTTCCATAGTACTGTATGTAATCACTATTCCAAATATATAGTACACAATTATTTGTTTGTACAAGTCACATAATATTAATAGATGTAAAAGCATAAAATGCAATAAATAAATCTATATTATGATATTAACCAAATATTTATCAATGTATGAAAACAATTAAATCAATTTCATAGCTGATGAACAAAACAAATTATTCATATAGAAACATACATCATTTGATAGATAGCTCTGCCTTACTGAACTCACAATATATGGCCCTTTTCTAACATTCATCTCAGCAGTAATTATTATAAATGGGGCCTACTACCCCATACAGGACAGTGAGGGCAATTAGAAATGAGAGCATGATTCTTACAATATAGGCTGCCAACTTGTTTTTGAGTGTCTGTAACTGTTGTAAAAATAGTATAACAATAATGCAGGTGTTGATCCCAAAAAAGATGTTTTCCACTTTTTGCATATAAGTGTAACCTCTGCTATGTAATCAGTTAGCTTGGCTATCTAAGTGTGATCCATGAATTGACTAGAATTGTCAGTCAACAGTACATACAATGACAAATGGCAAACTGTTTATCCAGAACAATGATAATATTGTGAGTAGTTGATGGTCAAAATCCATATAATTTATAGAATATAGATAGATCTTACAATATTACAATTTTCTGAATATGAATTATAATAAATGCATATACATTAGAATTGGTCCATAAATTTCGCTATAATTTTGTTATCTAAGAATAGCATTTATAAATTGCATAATTTGTACATTATGTTTATTCTATTCATGATAACAATAGAATATATTTCACTAAAACAAAAAAGAAAAGTGTATTTGTAAATTGTTTTCAAAATATAAGGATAGGTATATATGTATATGTTACCGGCAATGTATTGAGTCAGGCAGTCTATAGAATGCCTAGTCAATCTATACAATGACTATCACAGCAGGCAATGTGTTGATTTTTTAAAATAA
>JAUZNC010020059.1:0-25189 GCA_034780395.1 Vannuccia rotundouncinata
ATTATATAGAGAGGAAATCATAGAGATATAACTATACTATACATTATATAGAGAGGAAATCATAGATATATAACTATACTGCACATTATATAGAGAGGAAATCATAGATATATAACTATACTGCACATTATATAGAGAGGAAATCATAGTAATAAATCTGATGTTTTTTTCTAGTTTTTGACATTCAGATTTAAATTTTGAGTATAAATAATGTTTATAATTGTGAATTATTTCTATTGCATTGGATTGTTATTGTTATAAGCAGCTCATGCTGTTTCTCATTTTCACTATTTTTTATTGCCAAGAGAAGGTAGGGAGGGAGGGGTGCACAAATGAATATTTAATATTCACTATTTAGAAACAGAGAAACAACATAATTGATCCAATAATAAAATTATAATCGGTAATAATGGGAATTATGAATTCATAGCAAAGAGAATTGCTCACCATAGAATTAATATTTTAGTGAAACCATTAGTATTTGCATCCGGTGACATCCTCCATCATCCCTCTATTGTCTTTCTACGGTTAAAGGCAGGAGCTATAATTCACCTTCTCATTGGAACTTTAAATGTAAAGCTTCGAATAGGGATATCCACTTAATTATTTTATCATTAGAAATTCTATAAGAAATCCGAATTCCTTTCTACGTCCGCATAAATAAAATAAACCTATGACATAATTTATCGATTAATTGATCCGTTTTTGGTATTGATTATCGATTAATATTGTTAATTTCAAATTCATGCACTGGCATCTATTTCAGTTATCGATTTATCTATTTCTACAGCTGTTTGAATTAAAGCCCCAATGTATGCCTCATAATTGATTGATTATCGACCCTCTGTTTATTTCTTCTCTTCAGACGACCTCACTGGCCGATGCAGATGCCCTCGCTGACTTGCCTCCAAAGAGGAAATTGATGGGCGTCTTCGGAGCGTAAGTGACAAGAAAATACCCCTTTTAAATAGCCATTCAAACCGTGTATGTGTGTGTGTGTGGAAACCATGTCAAACTCTAATCACAGATAAACCGGCTTCCACAAGCGAGCTGTTGTCACATTATTTTAGGGACGTTGGCCGATTATGCCCGAAAATGGAGTTGTGTGAATTAAGTGATTATCTGCCTTAATCCGTGACTCTAATCTCTCCTGGCTTTTGCATTTATGTTTTGCATAATTTAATATATTTTAAAAAGGGACGTCTTAACAGAATACTCCTTTGAGTGAGTGGCAATAGAGTCTTGAAATCGCTGAAAACTCGCTGTCCTGCCTCGGTAGGGTGATGTTAGTTGGATGTGAGACATGATTCTGGCCACACCAGGAAAGGGTTGTGGCTGAAGGGGAGTGTTACCTACCTTATGGGCACTGCTAGCCCGCCGGTTATTTAATTTCCTCTTTCTTCGACACGAATCAATGACACGGGAGCCTAATACTTTGATTAAAATAGGTCTCCCCTTCGAAGGTATCAATTCTCCCTTCAATCCCGCTTTTTCGAATTATGATAATTCGAAAGTAAATAAATATTGATCTCTCCTTTTTATTATTTTATTTATTATATCGATGGAACAGTCTTTTCGTTTAATTCTATATATTTCTAGTCCACTCCACAGCTTTTTATTTCAGTGGAAAATGTTCCAGGCGACCCATGTCAAACAGGGCTATTAGACCTGCAGGCATTTTGGTTAATTACATTACGTTTGTTGCGAAACAGCAGACAGCCAGGCATAAATCTGACTTGGCTAAGTGGATAAATATTTCTTATTGAGATCGGGACTGGAAATATGCGAGAGAGGAATTTATTGAAATCGCTAGAACAATGCCTACTGCTATACAGCGTTTCTATGTTGTCCTCAGACGATTCTCATTAAGATATGTATCTAAATCTTTCTATAATTTAATTGTTAATGTCAAGCAAACTGCAATAATTCGTCCATCTGTACGGCCCACCAATAATACAGTTTTAAATTGCCTTTATCCTTTATTTGATTAATGAGTTGAAAACGGTTGTGTTCCAATTTTTACATAATTTTAATTAAAATCAAGGTGCTTTTGGATTCGGGATTCTCCTTCGATATAAGAGGCAGCCGGTTTAAAGTACATGCCGGATAGATAGCTCTAGCAATTAGCCCGAATTCAATTAATTAGTTCATTTCATTGGCTTTAGAAGATACATAAAGAACTCTTTCAAATTATCAACCGATTTCCTTATAGAAAAAAGTGGAGAGTATTTTTATTACTCTGCAAGCCACTGGTTGGCACTCTTCTCAAAAGTGAATTTAAACCGGTCATAAAATCCACATTGAAGGAAGCATCGAGCTGTTCTAATAACTTTATAGGTTTCCCCCTATCTTCTGGATCATTTCAAGGTAATAATTTTTGGCAAACGGATGTGTCACAAGGCTACAACACTAAAGGATATAACTTTTACTCAAAGTCATTTCCAACAGTCGGCTATAAGCTGTCTTACAAGAAATCTTATCTAATTAGAGATCAGTATAATACTCTCTTGAACTCCAACTCTTTCTAATATTGTTTTGGTGGAGTCCAAAGTTTGCTCAAAACAGAGAACAAACATGCAGAGGCTAGCTTCCTTGCCAAGACAGAAGTACGGCTCCAATAAATCACAATCCTTTTATTGCCAAGATTTAATTTTATATTTTTGTGTAACTATTGGCATTGATATATTTTACTTCTATGTTGATAGTTAACATATCTTGTTTCGATTATAATTATAATTATTATAAAAATTGCACGATTTCAAGGATTTAATTAATAGCTGTCTGTTGTTCATTTAAAATGTATAATTGTCTGACGAACAATGTGAAAAAAACCTATAAGGCTAGTTTAGGATTGTATTTCAAACCATTATGTCCTGAATTATTGTATTTATTAGAATTGCTTTGTTGTTAACTAACGCCTTCTGTACTTTGAATGGCCTCTTTTGATTCAGCAACATAATTATCCTTGCTTCAATTGTAGCCCCCCCTCCCCCCATAATGCGCCTGTTTTGAGTAAATTATCCATAATTCAGAGTTATATATCAGAAATACTCCCAGGTATAATGCTCCCTTCTCAACAATGCGATGTGAGTGAAAGTTTAATACACCGTGACTTTATTATATTATTAATGGTTGCCCTGTCTAAAGGAGAGTTTTATCCCTTTTGTTGCAAGAGGACTGCAGAACAGTGATTGGCAGCAGGGTCCACCGCACTGTTATATCACTTGTCTTTGAATAATTGATATTCTTAGGTCCAGTTTTAGAGCTCGTTGAGGACTTAAGGAAGTATAGACTCCTGTTCGTTGTAATCGGAATGCCAGACCTCAAATATATCTTATTAATAAGTGCAATGCAATAAAAATTGTTCAATTCTGTATATATTCAAGTCATTTCAAGTCGGGAAAGATAACATATATGCGGGGTTGGTGGTTGTATATATCTCAATTTATATATTATACCAGATTAACAAACAAAAATGAGGTCATTTGGATAAATAACATTTCTATTTCATTTGGCTAAATAGTTTGTAGCGTCCAATTAGCCATGGATTAATCAATTTCAAGACCGTATAGAAACTTCAACTCTTACCCTTCTCAACACTTGTAGGAATCATTCTCATACTATAGATGGTCAAATTTGCCCGTTGGGAAATTAAGACACTTATCCAAGTATTTGTAAACACACCTACCCCGCCTGCACTCAACAATGAATTCAGTCCATTTAACCGTGTGAATAATGCTGCCAACATCAATTATCTCTCTCAAAAAAAAGAAATGTTCAGAATAGTTTTTCGAAATCAATAAAAAACCGAATAAAATCAATACAATTGGAAAAAACACATCAATCGATAACATTAGTAAATTTAACTAAAATAAGTAAAATATTGATTTTTACATGGATAGTTTTCCCATCTATATTTCCTATCTATGTATGCATTATCTATACTGATAATTAGGATATAGAACGTAACAAGCTAACTAGCTTTGACTTTCTCTGTGTTTTTGGCATCTTCCAGTGTGATGGAGCACAACAGTTTCTACAACAGCATCGATAGTACGCCGGACATTCGAATCGGCAAGAAGTCTATCTCTCTTGTCAGTGATTTGGTGAGTCGAATAAATAAGATGACGCATTTGTAAATATTTTAAATATTGAGTGATTGTTTTATTATGACTCAATTTAAAATATTGACCCAGTTTTAGCTCAATTTCGTCTCAATTTTAAATATTTTGAGCCAGTTTTTATCTCAATTCCGTCACAATTTTAAAATATTTTGAACCAGTTTTAGCTAAATTTCGTCTCAATTTTAAATATTTTGACCCAGTTTTTATCTCAATTGTCTCAATTTTAAATATTGACCCAGTTTTATCTAAATTTCGTCTCAATTTTAAATATTTTGACCCAGTTTTAGCTCAATTGTCTCAATTTTAAATATTTTGACCCAGTTTTAGCTCAATTTCGTCTCAATTTTAAGTATTATGACCCAGTTTTAGCTCAATTGTCTCAATTTAAAATGTTTTGACCCAGTTTTAGCTCAATTGTCTCAATTTAAAATATTTTGACCCAGTTTTAGCTCAATTTCATCTCAATTTAAAATTTTTGACGTCTTTGAAACGGCAGAAAGACTTTTCCTGTAATTTAAAGTTTTCTGAAAAATATCGTCGAACGAAATTTAAATAAAAAAAATAACTTTATTACTAGTTCTCTGCTATATCACAAGGATTAATTTCACCACCCATTAACCCAACACGACACGACACGACACGACAAGACAAAAGTCATCTGTGTTACCTTTTTACAAACTTTCCAATTCCGTCACCAACGGAACCCAGCATCTGTCTTACCTGTACTCTAAGACAGGCTTATATACGCTGGTAGCTATGCTAAACTTCCAGTAACTAAGCCATTCAACCCACTTATCCGAGGAAATGTTTTACAGTAATACAAAAACAGGGATACATAATATCTTTTCTTGTTGTGCAAATAAGCTTTTCTCTTCCCCATTTCAATGTTCGACTTTAATATTCGACATTGTTATGGGCATTTTTCACTTGACAATTATTTTGCAAGTATATGGAGAGTTTTTCGTTTTCAAATATTTTGCATTCATTCTTTCTTTCTCTCTCTCTCTCTCTCTCTCTCTCTCTCTCTATTATCAACAATTTTGTCATGTTTATTCAGTTTTACTCCAATTTGATTATATTATAATTTTCTAATCCATATGTCTGTAAATAAAATTATAACATTGCCAATGTTCTATCCAGGCAGGCCTGATTCTTGATGTTATCGGGAATTCATAATTTCTCAATTTAAATCTTTTAAATACAATCAATGAAACACTCATTTGTTCTTCTCAAATATCTATCAAACAAATAAATATCTTTGCAGCCTTTTCTCCGTAATTATTTAAATAGTAGAGTCATCAATCAGGCGGCCTCAACAGTAAGTAGCCATGTGTCATATTTACAATATCGATTTTGCTTCTCCTGAACTATCTATCTGTAATTTTGTTGTGAACAATATCTGCAGGATTTCAAATGTTACTTTTATACAGAATAATACTCCCCAAAAACAGAATATATTCCTGTCTCGACCAAAGCCGTTCCCCACACCATCATATGCAGTATATCTGGACGTCATCAATCAAAGTATTGCTGAAATACCTTTCCGACGCCTCTCTCTTCTCTCTTTCCTCCGTTACTGATTATCTAAAAACAATCTCGTCTGCTCATGTATAAAATATAAAATTCTTTTTATTTGGGAAAAGTCTTTACTGTCTGTCGTCGCCTTGTGAAATATTCTAAGAATTATGCGTTTTTAATTAATTTTTTCCATAAGTACATGGTAATGGATTTTTGTCTTTTTCTTAATTTCAGGTGATTCAGGTAAATTTTGAATGACTTCTTTAAATGATGAAATATAAATTAATTTTCTTACAATTATGATTACTATAAAATATTGGATAGTCATCGTTTATGTCGGCAAATATTTGGCTTCTTTTTGCTTCGGATATGATTTCAATGTTGTAAATCGTTGGCCGTTGATTCTATTTTAAATAAATCGTCAAAACCTTCTTTTAGGGATAACTAGATTGATGTTATCTCCCAGTTCGATGTATTTAAATACACTATAGATCACCCTGGAATGTCACAGAATCGAAATAGAGCAATTAAAAGGCACTAAATTAAATTGCAATCCAATTTATTAAATGCATTTTCGCATATCTCTCCATTCCTCATTATATTTTATTGCCTTCATGGTATAGCAACATTTAAATGATATTATATTTGAAATATCTCCCCCGAAGAAAATCTCTATAATTGCTCGGCAAGTGACCTGGCATTGCCCCAATTCTGCCCGAAGGGTAGCAGACATTTCTTGTTTATTTTGTCCATTTGGTCTTTGACAAGTAAGAAGAATTCAGTGACAAATTTCCCGCTCACAAAATCATAATTCATTGGATTGTTGAACGTTTGGACTGCTAGGTTAAATAATACCTTCCTGATGGATCAAAGTATAATTTAGCTGTGTAATTAGGATTGATTCCAACTAACGATATGAAATTACTTTGATGTATTTTGAAGCAACATTTATCTCAGTATAAAAAAGGTTTTCCTTAAGACAGATCTTCTCTATTAAGTGCCGATTTATGCTGAACCTATGGCTCATAGATTAATAAATTGTGATACCTCAAATGATCACTTATTTTAATATATTATCGTTCTGGCAAGATTTTCAATAAAGAAATATTCGATTCAATGACACCAAATCATAGATATCGAACTTTTGGCATGGTAGCATTCCTATCTAGAATATATGCAAATAGATATCTATGAAATTCATTAAAAATATTTTTTGTCGGATCCATTTACCTCCTCTCTTTCCAAATTGTTTGAGACGTCGTCAGAGATTTACCAATCCAATTTGTGTTCTAGACGCAATAATATTCAATTTACTCCAAAAGAAATAACATAAAAAGCGTATAAAACTTTTATTTAACAGCTCACTTTACTCACGTTAATATCGAAAAGGTTTAGGGAGAAATGCCGACCTCGAAAGCGTGTATCATACTGTATGATTCTAATAACAACCTTGTAATTATCACCATGACAACCACAGACAATGGCCGCGCAGAAGCGGAATGTGAGCACGGCCAGTGCAAATATGGTCACCCGGCAGTCTCTCAACGACGAGGAATTGGTGAGTATTCAACACACACTCACTTAATGACCCCAGACCCCAAACATGAGACCCTACCCCCCCCCCCCCCCTCCTAGAAATTGCACGTCTACAAGAAGACGCTACAGGCGCTCATGTACCCTATCTCGAGCAACACCCCACACAACTTCCAGGTGTGGTCGGCCACGTCGCCCACTTACTGCTACGAGTGTGAGGGACTGTTGTGGGGACTGGCACGTCAGGGGGTCCGCTGCTCCGAATGCGGGGTCAAATGCCACGAGAAGTGCAAAGAACTGCTCAATGCGGACTGCTTGCAAAGTGAGCGCCCATCGTCATCGTCTTCATTTCCATTCCTAACAATGCATTTGCTTTTTTTTCACGCAGGGATTTCTCCGGATAATTGCCGACAGAAATATTCCCTGTATACTCTTTTCATCTTTAGGATAATCCTTTCATCTCCATCCATTCCTCTTCCTCTCCTTCCCCCTTTCATCAGAGAACACTCCTGGTAGCCACGGATTCATTGTTAACGAGAGAATTGCCTCTCATTCCCTCGCCAGGAATGCAATTTCTCTCGTCAGTTAGGAAATAATAGCATTTATGGATTTTTGTCTTTTCGTTTTGACCTTTTTTTTACATAATAATATTTCTTATTATCTGGAGGATTTACTCTAATATTCCGCAGATTTATTTATTTATTTATTTAATATCTGTGTGCTATTGTGATGCCCTTTCTCTTAACTCAATACTATTTCGTAACAATTACTACATTTTTGAAGCAAATGGGAATAATTGTCTAAAAATATCCGCCATGAAGTCGCCATGAGTATTTTTTCAACACACCCACTCGCGGTTATTTGATCATTTCGGCGGCTTCAAAGGAAGTCAGTCAGTTTGTTTGTATTAATTTATTTGCTGGTGGTTGGGCCAGTTAGCCGAGCATCTGACAAACGAAGGCTATACGAACCTTTTTTGTGACTTTTATGATAAAACTGTGACCACAAATTAAGGAATCTTTATTTTTCTTCAGCCTTATTAATAATATTAATCAATTTGAAAGATCGGATTTTTCTCGTAATATAAAGTATTTACTTAAATGAAGGAATTCAGGCTTTACAGCAACAGAAGGCTTACGTTATACTTACTTGATTATTGACTTTGATCATACTAAGTTCATTTTTGTTTCTTTGTGCACAGGTAAAAATGCATCTTTCTTTTCTTATCTTTTTTAATTTGTCTAATTGACATAGTAACATAATTTGACGGAGGAAAAAGAGTTTTTCTTTTACAGCCTCAATAATTTTGGCTGTTGAACATTTTGCAGTTTATTAATTATCGATTAATTAATTTTAAAATAATTTTAATATATTTGAACAAAGTTTTCAAACTGCATCTGATGATTCAAAATTATTTGAATAAAATAATCAATATCTATTGTCACATAGATAATTCATAAAGAGATTTTAGACTGGAATCTTTTTAATTTCCACTATTCACTGTTTGAATTTAGATTTATAAAATATCTAAACGCTCAATTCAATCGATAATTTACTAAATCGATTTTTTCTTGTTCAGGAGCGGCCGAAAAGTCTTCGAAGCACGGCGCCGACGACAAAGCCAACAGCATTATCCAGGCGATCAAGGACTTGATGGAGAAAAGGCAACAAACACTCCCAGTTATCTTTGACCTCATCGGAACTGTCTTCTCGGTAGAACTGCGCGCCCACAAGGAACACATGAAGGGTGTACAGCAGAGCATACTGGACGGAACCAGCAAGTGGTCCGCTAAGATAGCCATTACGGGTAAGTTTTGTTAAATTTGCTTTTAAATTATCTTAGAATATTATGAATTTATTTATTTTCAAGGTCATAGAATCCTATTTAATTATGTTCAAGGTCATAGAATCCTATTTAATTATGTTCAAGGTCATGAAATGTTATTTAATTATGTTCAAGGTCATGAAATGTTATTTAATTATGTTCAAGGTCATGAAATGTTATTTATTATGTTCAAGGTCATGAAATATTTTTTACTTTTATTTTCTAGTATTAAAATTTTAATTAATTCTCTTCTAAGTTATCGAGTTCTATTAATTGTCTAATTTAAATGTGCCACTACCGGAAGAAGCGAGCAGGAAAAATCCTCTGAACAAGCCAACACGAAAAACTCTATTTTGTCAATCTCAATCGAGCATATTAAAATGTCTTCCAACTTCTCTATCTTAGAGGCGACAGTGAATGAATGTGTTTTGTTCACTTATCTAGCTTGCAGTATATTGAAGCTACAGTTTGGAATCTTGTTTTTAAACTGTTTGTTTTTTCTGTGTTGATTTTTGCCAACAACATGGAGACACACCAGAATCAATAGGTTCAGTGTCATATCGCATCTTGTATTTATTCTTCATCTTATATCTCCTTCTGAAAATGGGAGACAATGTTCGTGTTACCATCTCTATGCCTCTGTCTCGAGACAATCACAGTTCTTCATGTATTCTCTCTCTTTCTTTCTCCCTCTCTCTCTCTGTATATATGTAAATGGGAGAATTACACACAAGTTAATATTTATGTGAGAAAAGGCAAGTTTTGAGTGTGTCCGCACCTCCTAAGTAGAGGCATGTATATACGACGGGTGGGTATCGCTATTAGCTTGACAAGAACCCTCAAAAGCGAGAAGTACCCTCTGCTTCCTCCAAGATAATAGTGCAGACAATCTTGCGCGTGAATATTATATTCCAGGAGAGGTTATCAAATTATGGAACTGAATTTTATGCTGGATATTATTTTATACTAATTTTTAACATCGCTTTTTGTTTAAAATTATATTGCCTTTCTATGTGAATCGTAACATATCTACGCTCTAATCAGACCTATTCTGTTCAACTCTCTTCTCTCTCTCATCTTCTTTAATCCAGTGAAATGCGCCCAGGGCCTCATCGGAAAGGATAAAACAGGAACCAGCGACCCCTATGTCACCGTCCAGGTGGGAAAGGTGAAAAAGCGGACTCAAACGGTCCCCCAAGAGTTGAATCCGCTTTGGAACCAGAAGTTCTACTTGTAAGAAAGACGCTTAACCTCTGGGGGCTAGTTGTATCACGTGATTGTTAACTTTGATTCTTTTTTTGCTTCAGTGAATGCCACAACGCCTCGGACCGAATTAAAGTCAGAGTGTGGTAAGTTTTATAGTTTTGACTTGATTTATTTAGTTATGAATCGTTTAAGCTTGTTTTAAAGTTGGTTTAAATTGTTTTGGGATAGTTGCTAGCCCAGACCATTAACTGCTATAAATTATCTTTTATGAATAGAATTGTTGAAGACATTAATCACATTTTATCAGTGATAAAAAAGTAAACTTGATACAATATATATTATTATTTAATATTTTTCTTATCATTAAAAGATTGTTTTTCATAGAGTATTATTGTGCGTTAATTATATCGATACTCGCCTTCAATTTAATTCATAATATATCAATTGAAAGCCATGAAAACCGGCCTCATAATTCTTGCATCGTAAATTGATTAATTTCCAATATTTGTACACATCTTATGTTTGACGTTGAATCGAGGCATTAGAGCAATATTTCTTCTCAATATAGCATAGAATATTTGCTCAGTGACAATATGGCTGATATTTAACCTCGTATATTAATTAATGTGTTGGGATAAAATTATATTTATAAAGAAAACCTTCATGATCGTGCGTTCAAATCAAAACAAATTCGAAAATTGTCATATTTATGAAATGTATAAACACATCTGTTTCTGTTAATGATTTATTTTTTGATGAGTAAATTGATTTTATGACATAATTTCAGCATAAATCTGTCAATTGTATTTTTAGGACTCTGTCTGGACCAAATTTTGATACAGTTTTATCATTAAATCATACTTGCATAATAATTTTGTACTTATATCGTTCTCATGAATGCAATCGACCGATTTATGACAAACTTTCTATTTACTCTTATAACTAAATGTTGGTATATTTTAGGTTTATGTGCATGTCTTGATTCAATGCATCGATTCCATTTTAATTACTATATTTTTGTGTCATTATTAATTAAGTTTTAATAGAACTAACTTTATAATTATTTACAACTGAAAACACCTCTAGCCACACACTAAACTAATTTTTCATAATTTCACTAATTAGAAACAAGGATAGTTCACAATTGTATATTTGGGCAATTGACTAAACTCCTTCTTTGTTTTTATTTGGATCAGAATTATATCGTTTTATTTTGCATTGTGCTCAAATATATCTTTTGATATTTTTCAAATAATTGGTAAAATGTTCTCCTGATAATTTTTCGTTCTGTAACTATAGTTTAATTGGAGATTGATTGCTACAAACATCTTGATTGATTGACCTTGCTTTTTACAACATTGTTGATATCATATCAATTTATATTCTTAATAATCTTCAACCCCACTCCCTCCTTTTGCCACCATACCATACCATTCATACATTCCTTCATTATTCATTCATAGCTCTGGTCAAAATGTTGTAACAATTTCAAAAACATTTAAAGATTTAATAAAAGATTTAAGGAAAGATTTAATAAAAACCACCTGAATGGAAATTATAAATTAAAGTTTATTTATTAATTAAAATGGTTTTGCTAAAAGTCGCTCAAATTTGGTAAAAGTTGCCAGATAAAATTTGGTAAAAGTTGCTAGCTAAAATTTGGTAAAAGTTGCTAAAATTTGGTAAAAATTGCCAGCTAAAATTTGGTAAAAGTTGCTAGCTAAAATTTGGTAAAAGTTGCTAAAATATTTATTTGAATCCATCTTTCGCACACAAACACATTCATGTTCTACAAATAACTCTGTGATCTGGTGTGGAACACCGCCCTCAGTAAAATCACGGCTGTAATCTCCTCTCTCTGTATCATGCCCTCCTAGGGACGAAGATAATGACTTAAAGTCTCGCATAAGACAGAAACTGACTCGGGAATCGGATGATTTCCTGGGTCAGACTATCATTGAGGTTCGAACACTCAGCGGTGAAATGGACGTGTGGTATAACCTGGGTATGACCACTCGAAAGATCTTCTCTCAGACTCTCTAGTCCGCTCTAATATGGTGGCCTGATAGCACCTCTTTTCTCTCGTCATGTGTTCCACACAAACTCCTCCCTGCTTTTTTCTACCCCCTTTTGTATCCCCTTTTCTATCGTTTACACTCTTGTCAGTGCGTTTCCTCATGTTTCACAGCCCTCTTTCTCTGTTCTTGATAATAATCATACTTTTACAGAAATGATGGAAAATATGGTTTATGCAGAGGAGAAATATGTTTTTTACCCTACAAATAAACCATTTATAATTAGACACTAAAAATTAACTATTTATCTCAAACCTGAAAATCCACCAATTTGTAATTAAGTTCTAAAATTAACCATTTTTATATTTAACCAAAAAGTTAACAATTTATATTTAAACCTCAAGAATTAACCGTATTAACTTAAACCACACTCTCCACCATTTCCTCGGTAGTAGTCTCTCTCTCTCTCCCTCTCTCTTTTCTTTATTAATATCTGCAGAAGTTGTTTTCACTTAATCGATTTTGTCGTGTTTGTTGGCGATATTGTTTTCGTTCTTCTGAAACGTTTGGCTTCCAGAATCAGTGTTGATCACAAATGTGCCCCCCCCCCCTCCCGGAATACATATTTAACTTCTATTACTTATATATAAATATATATTGTTTCCTCTTGCACAATACTTTCCTCGCCTCTTTCTCTCTTTTATGTATTGAGTATATATTGATGTATCTATTTTACAGTTTTGATTTTCTCTCTGTTGTCTACGAACAGCTTTATTCAGCTCCGTGAAATTGTCGAACACCTGCTTAGAAATTCACGAAATAGATTTTAATTATTTGCTCTTCACAATATTATTAATTCTCACCCAGTTGAAACCATTTTCAGTTCATTTATCGTCCAATTAAAAATCTATTTTTAATACCTTTGTTTTCGGGCTGGGGGAGAATTAGTTATTATTAGCTGTAACCGTCGTTGTAAACTGGGCTTGTCGCACTTACAATAATTGCACACTTATTAATTGGGCAGTTGAGTCCAACTACAGAAGGTCCCGTACTGACGCTGGCATGTAATTGCCCAATTATGGACAGAGTTTATAGTTTAGCGAACAGCAATTATAATATTTCTTCCAAACTGTTTACAGGTCAGCTACATTCAACGAGAACTTTTGTAATTTTAACAATTTATCAAATATTTCATAAAATGTACAAAGAAAGAGACCACAACTATTACAAAAGTTTTCGATGTCTCTGGTTGTCTGTGTATGAAAAACGCGTTTTGCGATCTTTAATATTCTATGAATCTTCCCCAAAACACCTCCCGCGCACCTCCAAAAGGGATGAGGATAACGATTTGCGGTCGAAACTTCGCTCCAAATTGACCTCAGAGTCGGACGACTTTCTCGGCCAAACGATGATCGAAGTGCGCACATTGTCCGGGGAGATGGATGTTTGGTATAATCTGGGTAATGAAAGCCGAGCATGTGACCTAACGAGAACTCGGGCTGTATTTTCGTGTGCTCAGATTTGTGATGTAACTTAAGGATTAATGAATCCCACGCTCTCATACTTACAATAAAAAAGTTTTAGTAGTAGGGTAGGAGTTATTTCTAACTCAACTGCGCCTACATAATTTTATCACAGATCTGATCCACTTGAATACAACAGAAAGGTTTGATTAGAATCATCGCTCTGTATACAGCGAGGTTGATGTTATATTAAGTTTTTCGGCCTGCCAATGGAACCTTCTCATCAACTGTATGTTTGAGAAACGGTCCATTTCAAAGTGTTTCCTAATGTCAGTGTTAATATGAAGTATTCACAGTTTACTGTTTTAATTGTTTAATAAAATTGGCTGCCTGACACGTCAGGAACATTTTGATGTGGATATTTTTGTGTTTTTTGTTTCCATGATGTATTTTATAATTTCTTTTAAGGCATGAAATTACTTAACACTCTAAAAAAAACTTTTTAATAATTCTAATATTTCAAAGAAAGCCTTTCAAATATAACATATTTTGTTAACCATTTTAATATTCGTTAACCACAAATTCAAATTTTTCAAATTTTTCAAAACGCTGAAATCGATTTTTAAAATTTGCCTTTTTCTTTATAGCTATTAACAAATATTAGTTGGATAATCAACATTTTTTGTAGCATTTAACGATAACAGTATATCTTGTCTTACTTTTTAACGACTATACCCAATTATTGTATATTATTGATAGATGGTTTGGCTTGCAATATTTAACATTTCAATTTTTAAATATTGATTATTTATCGATTGTACATTATAGATAATTATCTTCAGTTTCAGTTTACAAGTTGATATTGATTTCTAATGACATGATTCTAGTATTTATTTCTTAATTCGTCATTATTTTTGATAGGCAGTAAATGTTTCTAATTTTGTTTAAAATTTATTTTATTATCTTATTCACGGCATGATTTTGAAATTTGTAATAAAATATCATGTTCATTAATTGCTTAAAGAATCAATCTTCTTTTACATAACTCCATACTCTTCAATTCTAATTTCCAATTTAATTATTCCGTCAATTGGTGTGATAATCACTGATCACCTATCGAGCACCCACTTCATATCCAGATCATAAATATTCTTGCAGAAAAGAGAACCGACAAATCTGCCGTCTCAGGGGCCATTCGTCTTCACATTTCGGTGGAGATCAAAGGCGAGGAGAAGGTGGCTCCATACCACGTCCAGTACACCTGTCTACACGAGGTCAGTGCTGCCATGACAACACTGGTTGTACGGCGTGATAACTCGTCTTTTTTTTTTCAGAACACCTTCCATTTCCTCTGTGAAGACAACAAGTCCAAAGGGGAGACCGAAGTTAAACTGCCCGAAGCTAAAGGGGTGGGTAATGCTTCTGCAGAAACAACTTAATTAGATTTGTTATCTTTACAGGCAGCAGAAAAGAATCACTAATAACGCCTTTTGTTTTCAAATTCAAATTTGTTTTTTAATTGTGGAATAATTTGGTTTAATTTTAACTTTAAAGATTAATTTTAGCTTTCCTAATGATACCCTGCAGAGAGCTTATTCAAAACAGGATTTTGTTCACTGCAGCAGCCTTTGTTCCTTCGCTTTGTGACCCATATATCCGCGAACAGGGACGTGTTTTCATAACCGCAGTCACAGTTTTGCTTTTAAGCCGTGTTTTGTTCTGGAGCAGCTGCCTCTTCTCCTGCTTCTATTCCGAGATAGTTTTGTTTTCTCTATTTATTAAAACAAAGCTCTCCTCTCCTCTCCCCAGGACGATAGCTGGAAGGTCTACTTCGACAATACCGCCCAGGACATCGTGGATGAATTCGCCATTCGGTACGGCATCGAGTCGATCTATCAAGCAATGACGTAAGTCCACTCTCTTCTCCTTGTCTCTCTCCATCTGCACGCCCCATCCTCGATTGCAGGCATTTCTCCTGCCTCACCACGAAGTACATGTGTCTGGGAGTTCCCGCGGTCATGTCCACCCTCTTGGCCAACATCAACGCCTTCTACGCGCACACTTCGGCGTCCAGCAGTCAGTCCGCCAGTGAACGCTTCAGTGCCAGCAACTTTGGGGTGGGTGCCTACTCCGCAGATAATTCATAAATCTGTAACCCTGTTCATACCTGTGGTGTTTCTAAGATGTTTCTGCAGATTATGTTGCGAAAATTGGGGGAAATAAAAAAGAGACAATTGTGTTGAGCTGATTAAAATTTATAAAAAAATAAAATTTTAATTAAAAATTTCAGAAATATCAAAAAATAAATGTGGATTTTTGTTTATTACAAATGTCGGCTGCGGGCCGAGTGGAAATATATATATAATACTTAATTAATTTCTTTATTTCCAAAATAAACAAATAAATAAATGAAGAAGTCAAATTTGCTTAACGAATAGAATTTATTATAAATACGATCTTTCAATAACTTACACAGCAATCCCAACAACAGGAAATCAACTTCGTCTTTAATAGTCTCTGTACCCCGATTCTAATTCTCAACCTCAAAACGAACCTTAAAGTTAGGGGTCCAAAAAATTTTCTGTAATATGATTCACTTACAAACACATAATTTAATTTCATAATTTCAAATTCAGAATATTAACCTTCACAAAATCTACTACAACAATCCATAGATATTTCTGGATAATTCTTCTCCATAACTTATCGATATCGAACTACACCAATTCGTAGATATCTTAACAATCAATCCCACACAACTGTAGCCATGATGATGGGTATATGAAAGTCAATTTGCGCTAAAAGCAGTCAAACTTTATTTTATGAGAACTTCAGGGGGGGGGGGTAAATGCGTCATTTAGAATATCGTTACAATAATCGTTGACGCTGTGTTTGAATTTTAGAAAGAAAAGTTTGTCAAGCTGCTGGACCAACTCCACAATTCTCTGCGGATCAGTCTCTCCGTGTACAGGGTGAGTAAGACTCGCGATCCTCCACAACATGTCACCTTTGTTCACCACCACCTTATTATCGTAAAAAATCGATCCTTTATAGCCACACTGGAGAGTTAACCTCCAAATCAGCGATAATTTCTTACTTTTCCACTATTTAAAGAAACGAAGTTGACATAAAACGTCAGTTGACCTATTAGGGTTTGAGAAGACCATAAATAGAGCTATTTACCGAATTATTTAGAGTTTATGAGCCTCTGTTTGCTCAAGACTAACACAGATGACCTCTCGATAAAGTGGTTCACAACAACTCTCTTTTATCTCCGCCGTAGAATTCGTTCCCCGCGTCTCAGCCGGAAAAGTTGCAAGATCTCAAGTCCACGGTGGACCTTCTCACCAGCATCACGTTCTTCAGGATGAAGGTAAGACACCCCCCACCTCTCTCGGGTGTAGATTAGAGCCTTTCATACCCCCCTCCTCTCCTCTACAGGTCCAAGAACTGACCAGCCCCCCGCGTGCTAGTCATGTTGTGAAAGAATGCGCTCAAGCCTGCATGCAGACAACCTATCAGTTTCTTTTCGACAATTGTAACGAACTCTATGGACGCGAGTTTCAGGTAAACAGAGAGAAACACTTCAAATTGTATTGCTGCATCCTCGATTTAATCCATTTTTTATTTGACATCCAGGAAAAGGAACCAGAAGGAGAGGAGACAGGACCCTCGGTCAAAAGTCTCGAATTCTGGCACAAACACATCGCTTTGGTCGTCTCGGTGATTGAGGAAGACACCAATCGATACGCTCCAGTTCTTAATCAGTGGGTTGAAATCATAGATGTTTAATCCGTTTATACATAGATTGGCTATCTATTCAGAATTGGCTATCTATTCTATCTATGCGATAGTAAAATCAAAAACATTTTATCAGATGTATTGGTACTAAAAAGGTCAAAATGTTTCTAAATATGAACATTTTATAAAAACAGGTTGACAAACCACGGGTCTCTTATCAGAAATTACATAAATGGAACGGTACAATAAGAACTCTGGGCTTAGGTCATTTTCTGTATTTTCCAGTTAGCTATATATTCATGTTAAACACAAAGACATAAGACATTTTAGACAAAACTACAAACTTTTAAAGAAAATATTTTTTGGTTTAAAAATTTAAAATTTCGAGAAAAATGGCTTTAAAGTAAAAAAATGTGCTTATGATATTTTAATGCTTTTTTGATACGTAATATGGGTATTAATGAATAGTAAGAAAGGGTAGGTTAACAATAGAAAATAATTATTAGTAATAACAGCAAATAATTATTAGTAAAAATAGTAAATTATAATGTAGATAATAAAAAAATACATAATCACTGTATATACAAAAGTATTAAATTAATCAAGATACATATAATTAAAAAGCGATCTTAAAGTCGGTGACTTATAAATATAATAGGTTGGTGAAATATTTTGTGATGGTAAAAAACATTTTAGATTGTATTAATCAGCAACAACAACAAAATTTCGACCAAAAAATGCTTTTTGTTTTTATTGCCTCTCCTGCAAAATGAAAAAAATGATCTAAGCCCCGTGTTCTTATTGTACCGTCCCAAATATACAAAAACTATAGACAGGATTTTAATAGACGGAATTTGAATTAACATCAAAAGATGTTATAGATATTAAAAGCTATAGACAGGCCAAACAGTTCCTAGGATTTGAATTAACATAAAAAGATGCTATAGAAATTGAAAGCTATAGATAGGCAGAACAGTGGCCAGAATTTAAATTAACAAAGGAAGATGGTCTAGATATTGAAAGCTATAGACAGGCAAAACAGTTTCGGGATTTGAATTAACATAGAAAGATGCTATAGATATTGAAAGCTATTGACAGGCAGAACAGTTTTCTGGATTTGAATTAACATAGGAAGATGCTATAGATATTGAAAGCTATAGACAGGCAAAACAGTGCGCCGGATTTGAATTAACATAGGAAGATGCTATAGACATTGAAAGCTATAGACAGGGAGAACAGTTAAAAGGATTTGAATTAACATAGGAAGATGCTATAGATATTGAAAGCTATAGACAGGGAGAACAGTTGAAAGGATTTGAATTAACATAGGATGATGCTATAGATATTGTAAGCTATAGACAGGCAAAACAGTTTCAGGATTTGAATTAACATAGGAAGATGCTATATACAAATAATTATTATTCGACCAAGAATATACTTATTTTTAGTTTGTAGGATTTGTTTATGAATGAACATTACATTTGTTATGTATAAATTGTCTTTTCAACAATTCAGGTTCCCCCAGGAGGTCAACGTCGGGCACATCAGCGCGGCCTGCATGTGGCAACACCTCTCCGAGGACCTGGAGAGCGCTCTGGACCAGCACAAGCAGCAGCACGTGCAGCAGGGCTGCAAGTCTTCGGACTACATGAACCTCTTCTTCAAGGTCAAGTGGCTCTACAACAAGTACATCACCACCGTCCCCGCCTACAAAGGCACAATACCCGAGTACCCCAAGTAAGACACCAATTCACACCATTTGGTTGGCAGGAGTGTGCTAATCCCTCCCGAATGCTCCACATACAGATGGTTCGAGTACTTCGTGATGGTCTGGCTCAACGAGAACGATGAGGTTTCCATGGATTACTTGAAGGCGGCCTACGAGAGAGACAGGAAGGACGGCTTCCTCAAGTCCAGCGAACACGTCCGCTTCTCGACTTCTGTGGTGGACGTCTTCACCCAGCTCAACCAGTGCTTCAGCGTGATCAAGCAGATGGAGTGTCCCGACCCCCAGACCCAGGGCAACTTTCTCAAGAGGTTCTCCAGGGTGAGTCACTGAAGATAATATACATTAGTAGTAGGGGACAGTGACATCTGTAACATAACCCCCCCTCCCGATCGATACAGTGAATTGTGTGGGATCAATATAACTTGACCTTGTCCTTGATGTTGTCCACAGACAGTGCACAAGGTGTTGATGGGCTATGCGGAGATCGTCAAGGGAGACTTTCGTAACTTCGTGTCGAAGCAGGAGAAAGCGTGCATCCTTATGAACAACATTCAGCAGTTACGTGTGCAGCTGGAGAAGGTATTCGAATCTATGGGCGGAGACAAGCTCGAGGAGGAAACCAGGAATAGCCTCAACGAGTTGCAGCAGCTCCTCAACGGTGTCATCGATGAGCTGGCGGAACAGTTTGGCGTGATACTCAATCCGCAGGTCGAGGAAAACGTGAAGGAGTTGGTCAAACTCTTGCAACAAGTGAGTTTGCCACTTTTAAAGTGTTGTGTACATTTTGTAATCATGTCCTATATATTTACCTTGTGAGGGAGAGAAAGTGGATTGTGAAATGTGTTTTTAATTATCCTAATTTTAGCTTTGTGACACTATAAATGTTATTTTGTAACACTATAAATGTTCGCATGAGATTCACGATTTTGCAAATGTTGCAAATACTTTTTTGATCTAAACTATTTCGACAATTGATCTTTTTTTTCATTCTACATATTTGAACTTTTTTCTTGTCTAACCAATGATTGAGTCTCTTTTCAACTGAAACTTTTCCACTTTTCTTCTCTCCTCTCCTCGCTCCACTCCTCCTCTCCTTTCTCCTTTCCTCTCTCCACTCCTCCTCTCCTCACTCCTTTCATCTCTCCCTTTCTCTCTCCTTTCCTCTCTCCACTCCTCCTCTCCTCTCTCTTCTATTAACTATCAAATAATTTATCATCTCCCGCAAACCAGCACGTACGAGGCCCTAACAATCCGGCTGCTAAGACCAACATCGAGGCTGAATCTGAGCTTGTTCTACGACCTCTGATGGATCACATGGAATCCAGTCTCTCCACACTCAACGAGTTTTGTGAGAAAACTGTATTGAAGAGACTTCTCAAGGTGACAAAAAGACCCTTTCTCGAAAAATTAAAAAGAATTCTCGTGACTCTAAATTTTATGTGTTTCAGGAATTGTGGAAGATCACAATGCAGAACTTGGAAAAACAAGTTGTTCTTCCTCTTTTAACAGATCCCAGACAAGTGAGACAACCTTCTCGGTTATTGTTGTAGTTACTCGTTTTATAATAGGGACACAATTGTGCTGTTATAAATTCAATAATATATAATGGAAAAGGACGGAAATGATGATTGTCATTTTTCTTCATAGCAGTTGTTTATATCATATACGCAAATAAATATTTGACTTAATCGATCAATCAATAATTGAGAAAAGGATACAATAAGATAAATCGTTTAAATAGATAATTTTGTCAATAATCGCTATCCTCATAGTTTGCACGAGATTTCATTTTATACTGAAAATATAAGATTATTTAGAAATTGTTATAACTGATTTTTACGTGAATAGTGGCTTGCATTTAACCAGATTTGTAAAACTGTTAATATAAAACTTAATTTTAAAATTTTAAAATATGTTTATGTCTACGGATAATCTAATTTGTCATTTGTTATACTAAAACATTATTTTAATAGTTACCTCTTTGATTCAGCAATTTATGAGCATGACAATACCATCAAACGCACAAGCCAAAATCGCCGGCGTCTCTCAATCTCTACTTAACCATGTTAGCAGTCAGGTTCCTGCTTCCAAACTTCTACAGGTAAATTTCTGTTATTTTGATTTGTATGTATACCTACTAAATATTGTTATAATTCAAATTTTCCTATAAAATTATTGTACTACTATCAGTAGTATAAATAATAATTTGGTAATATTTGTGTTTTTTCGCTTCAGGACATCTCCAAAGATATCGACAAAGGTCTGACTCCAAAACAATGCCAAGTTATTGATTTCTCCTTAGACAGCATCAAGAATTACTTCCATGCTGGTGGTCAAGGACTCAAAAAGGGATACTTGGATAAGAGTCCAGAACTGCAATCATTGCGCTATGCTCTTTCTCTTTACACTCAAACCACTGACGCTCTCATCAAAAACTTCGTATCCACGCAGACATCACAAGGTGGATAGACAGGATCTGATCTTTTTCAAACAGGAACCTATTAATCTACTTTCTGCTTATCATTTTTTCCAGATAAACCGGCAGTTGAAGAACCCGTTGGTGAAGTCTCGATCCAAGTGGACCTCTTCAAGCATCCTGGCAGCGGTGAATACAAAATCACAGTTAAAGGTGACACCCCCGCTCCTCTCTCATTGTCTTAATAAACACCCCTGACTGGCTCCTTTTCTCTCTCTTTCCATTGTCAAGTGGTGGCTGCTAACGAACTTAAATGGGTGACACAGGGCATGTTCCGTCCCTTCATTGAAGTGGTCCTCATAGGACCGCATCTGGCCGATAAGAAGCGAAAGTTTGCCACCAAAACTAAGTCGAACAATTGGTCTCCAAAGTTCAACGAAACCTTCTGCTTGTAAGTGGGAGAGTGGTGCAGGTGGTAGTGTGTCGGACTGCCGATCAGAAGGTAGTGGGTTTGAGCCCCGGCTCGGACCGAATTAATTACCTGGTTAAAATAAACCTAAAAAAATGTCGGTCCTTTTATGACTACAACTTCTCCTTAACTCTCTCCATTTTCTCTATCTGCAGTATTCTAGGCAAAGTTGAGGAACCAGAGGCTTATGAGCTCCACCTGTGCGCCAAGGACTACTGCTTCGGACGTGCCGACCCCCTGATTGGGGCTACAGTTCTCCAGGTGCGCGATATCATCGCCCAGGGCTCCTGTGCTTGTTGGTGCTCCTTGGGCAAGAAGCTCCACATGGACGACACCGGCTGGACCATTCTCAGGATCCTGTGTCAACGGAGCAATGATGAGGTGGCCCGGGAGTTCGTTAAGCTCAAATCCGAAGTTCGCGACGAAAGCATGAAAACTTAGAATCCATCGATCGATACTCTCCAATTTTTCATCGCTAAAAATCGATTTATTGATTATAATACAGTCTACAAACCTCTTGCCAAAGTTAACTAATTAACCCATTGATTTAAATATCCCATCAAACATCCTTATATTATTATTCTTTCTTATTTCTGTGTAAATTATAACTCACAAGAAACACCGCATAATTCTACATTTATAGTCTCACTTTTTATATGAATTCAACTGCTTCAGAAACCATGGCAACTGTCTAATTTTATATTCATGTCTCCTCCTCTACCAACCCATTCAATTCTTTCTCTCTCTCTTTTCAAGATGTTTTGATCGAACAATCTCTGTTATCTAAATATACTCAGCAATTTGACTGCACAAATACCCTTTTATGTAGGCTACCACAATTATTGAGGATCCATTCGCTCCGGTGCTAAAACAAATTGAGCGTCTGCCCACCCCCCCATCCCTCCTTCATGTTTCTCCTTTTCTTCTTCTTTTAAATCATTATCGATTTGTTTTTTGAGCAAATAGCTATCGGCTGGTTAATCAGATTGATTATAAAACCTATTGTAAACAGTTTTACACGTGTTCAGACCACGAACTCCGGTTTTCCCTGTGTTTCTTCCTCCGCTCTCTTTCAAATAAAATCAGAAGATTAGGTTATGTCATGTTATGCCAACATTCACGAGACCGTGTTATCTTATCTAAGAACCCAACTTCTTAAGTATTATCTAGGAAACAGCGGGTGATTTATGACAGGCGCGACAACTCGTAGATGGTGCAGAAATAACACCTTCCATACTACTAAACCTAAATTTCCAAAACTAATTTGAATAACTGTTGTACATAGCTGTATTATTAATAATTTTATTCTCCTGATTATAATATTATGTTTGCAGGTCTACCGCTTCTGTATTAAGACGCTTTGTACTTTGTACATTTGAATCGCTCTTTGGAGGCAATGGCTGTGTATGTCCCCACCCTCTATATTAAGATTATAAGATTTGGCGATTTACCTTTCAAAGTATATTATATATACAATACATTAATTCATCAACAACTATTTATTTAGCTATATTATTATAAACATATAAGAATTATATATTGGCCGAATGACTTGATCCTGTATTTCTTTATATTGAAAATAAACAAATATTTTAATTATTAGTTTTATGGTTTTATTTGATTTCTATTTAATAGATTTATTAATATTTTAGTAGGCTTCTAATATTTAGTTATTGTTGTTTGAAATGAATAAAGGTGTAAAATATTGGGAACAGGGGTTAGACATCCTTTTCTAACCATGATTAGCTATCTGCAATTTATCATTCATTAAAAATATTTGATGAACATTGTGAATGTATAGTTTTTGAATAATTCCAGCAAATTATCAATTTAGACACATTTTCAGAGTTCTTAAACTTTCATCAAATTATAGTTCTCTTGGAGACACACTTTGATAAAATGTTTTACTCCTAAAATGCATTATTATTGCTAAATCAGAGTTTACTATACATCCAAACACAATTAAAAGACATTACATAGTTTAATTTGGCTGTTCATAGAAAAGTGTCAACTAAATCCGAACATTACTGAAATACAGTGTATTGTGTTGAAATACGATAGATATCTCCATATTATTACGGAACAATCCTAAATACTTAAGTTGTCTTTTCTTCAATACAGATAAACATAAATTTATTCGGACGCGCAATCCTTGACAGCGGTTTCTGTACCATATGTAAAATTCTTTAATGTTGTATATTAATGAAGCTCGTGACAACTTTGATCATTTCATTTGGTTTGTGAAAGAGAATTCAAATTTATCCATCAATGCATTTAGGAGTTTTCCAAATGTATTTTCTATATTTTTATTAATATTTATGTTAAATAATATTGTGTATCTTATTGGAACGAATCATGGCGGTATATCGCTATACCTTTAATCTACTGTTTCAGAACAGATTTATCTATTGTGTTACTAATATAATGTTATATAAGTATATTTATAATTCATATTTTTTATATTAAAAAACATAGGCTATAATTTCTGTAATATATCGTAATTCTGGCTATATCGAGTCGAATTCATCAGTCTGCTCAATTTGCTCAATATTTGTATCGTATTTTTTTAAGCAATTAAATAAATATAAAGAAATTAATTATCATTCTTAAATATTCCTGGGAACACTATCTCTTGTTTAACTTTGACAAATATTATAATTCCTAATAACTAACATGTTATATGCGCACCTAACGTTATAGACGACTTTTTTATGGTTTTAACATGTTATGCTTTTATATTTAAAGCAAGGAAACTAAAATCTATTTTAGAGTCTGCAAAATCAAAGAATTTCAATAAAATTACTGTTTTTCTTTCAAATATTCATTTTTTATTTACATTAAAATTGTAATATAGTGAAGATGGAGGCGTTTTGTAAATACAACCGTCCATTTCTGTTATCCCCCTATTTTCTTGGGCAGAATGATATTATGCCAAATTGATTAGAAATATCCAAAGTTAGTCCGATTTTAGGATACTGTATTGTAGGAGTAATCCTGTTGTAATTGCTGAAAAGGTGCAAAGACCTGATGGAATTTTTCGTGCAGGAGTTTTGACAACTTTCGTGGTGGACAGATACCCGGCGAAACGAAACTTTGTAAATCTTACTAAGATCTTAAAATATAGTCAAATCTTAGTAAATCTTATTCTGT
>JAUZNC010020070.1:0-25187 GCA_034780395.1 Vannuccia rotundouncinata
ATGGATACACGATCAGTCACCAAAATACGACCAAAACATGTGGCTGCCAGCCGGCAAAGAGAGCTAATGTGTAAAATAAAATACAAAGAGGTTCAGACAGATTTGGAGTGGCTCGATGAGGAAAAAGTTTATGTGAATGGAAAGGAGATTCCGGAGCCACAGTGCACTTCCCGAGGAACATTCGTGATTTTGCTTGAAGATGTGGTGAAGCAGCCATGGGTCCATATTGAGTGATTTTTTACGTAAAGTAAATATATATACTTGGTTTATTAATGATTTACGTTTTTATACATATGTATGTACAATATAGTTATTATGTGAGATGTCAAAGGGTAATTATGTTTTACACTTACCGTATAAATTTCAGACAAATCGGAAGTATTATGTGGAAATGCGACTGGATGAACAATTGATCCTCTATTTTTGTTGTTTTTGATGCAATGTTATACACGTCGAAAAGTAGCAACGCCAAAACCTTTCTGACACGATTAACACCATCAATAAGGAAAATTACGACTACATCATATATTCGGACGGATCAGCAACTAGTGGAACGCTAAACGGCCGGAGGCACATTCGTAGTAACTACAGGACCCCAGACAAACCCACAATCGTCCACTGCAACGGAAAAGGCCGTCTTTACACATCCACTTTTGAAACAGAGATTGGAGCTCTCAACCTTGCTATTGAGTGGCTTAAACACTCAACAGAACATCAAAAAAATCCTAATTTGTAGTGACAGTCAGTCCACAATTAAGGCTCTCCAAAGTAGCTGCACCAATGACAACACTGACAAAGCTATTCTCAGGTACAACCTAGACTCCTGCAAGCATCGCATCAACCTCCAATGGGTCCCGGGACATGCAGAGATCCCAGGCAACGAAAAAGTCGATGAACTAGCCAAAGCCGCATGCAACAACAACAACAACAACAACAGTAAAGACAAAACCACCAGCTGGGAAGCAGCCAAGGCAGTGGTATCCAGCTACACAAAATACGAAAAAACAATTCATCCTCTTCTAACCATCTCCTATTCAAGCAAGCAGAAAATGATTCACAAAAATAGAAAAGATGCGATAACAATTGCCCAACTCAGAACAGGGCACCTCATAGGACTGGCAGTCTACAGAGCCATCATAAAGGAAGAAGACCCCACATGCCCCAAATGTAACATGGCTCTTCAAACCATAAAACATTGGATCCTTGACTGCCCAGCCCTCTACTCCCTCAGAACGAAGCTTTTCGGAGGTCCCAACCCCCTCTCACAGTTCTCCACACAAACCCCGAGGAGGTGATAGCCTACGCGCGCCAATCTCTGGTGTGAGGCCTCACCGATTTCAACAACAACTGCAACACCCAGTACAGCAATTTATTCTGGAATTTTCTTTCATAACTTGATAAACACGTCTGAGGCTGAAAACATTATCTACTCCCCAACCATAGCCTCTAACAGTCTGTGAATTTCTGAACCTTTAAAAAAATAATAAAAGTTTATTTTATTTAAAATAATATTCATCTTGTACTGGGTGATACAAAATGAAATGAAATTTAATAATATCTAAAAAAATGTGCCAATAAACGTCGTTTAAAATAATTCAAAATATATAAATTTAATTAGGTAATTAAATAGTATTACTATGTATAGTACAAAATATCTAATTTATTATGGTAATCGTAATAGTAAGGTGTACAAATATGTATAGCAAATATGTCTTCCTGTTTTAATTTTCTTATTCTCTATAATTTGCAGAATATTTATATATAATTTTCTAACATTTTTACAGAATAAATCGAAAAATTTATGTTATTTATAATTTACTAAACAAGTATAGAACATCACTTTTAACGCAATTTCTGGCAAATGCATTTTTGTTGAAGTTACAACAAATTAGAAGAGTAGGTAGGTATATAGTGATAACAATGGACTTGTCAATTGATATAAGTGACATCAATTTAACACGCATCGAATTTAGTAAAACATTGAATATATACATTTAACCTCCTAGGATGACTTCGTGATATAAATAATCTCATGCTGCATTTTATAATAATTAACAGAAAACCCAATTTCTGCCAATCAAGAAAAATCTTAGAATTTTATTTACACTTAATTTAATCACTAATTCAAAATGTCGGAACAACTCTATATTTTTGTTTAAATTTATTTTGTATAAATAATAAATCTTATAATATCTTATATATTTCACAATATTCACTCGTTGATAAAGTTAGTAGTAAAAGTCAATTATTCTTTGAAACATCAGTTTATCGATTTAGTATAAAAATATGTAAATTTATGTAATATGTAAATATATTATTCTATAGTAAAATCTATCTAACGCTGGCAATTTATGTCCCGGAATAAAACATTATAAATTATCTAAAAATATGTTTTTAGAAACTAGATTATGGTACGTAAAATTTTGATATTTTTCATACAAAAACATGTCTTAGCTTTAAAAACAAAATTATTTTTTTAATAACTGTCTCTATATTTGTTATATATATATATATTTTATCTGTTATTATAAAACTTTTGAAAACAAAATTAATCCTATATTTTAAAGTAAAATTAATATCATAATGATGTAAAAATATAATATTCCAATAAACGTATTGATGTATTACAATCAATTATATTCGCAAGTAGTTATATTTACAGTATATAAGAAGTAAATTCAAAGTGATAATAACTCATATGAAGTGAATGCAAAGTGAATACGAAGACAATGAATGTCCAAATTCAAATGAGATGTTCAAATTGCATACCACATATTGCGACTTACAAAAGATCTTTGCACGCGTTGTAGGACATCGACAGTAATTCTATCACATTCCCGTCAGATATCGTTCATCAATTCATGAAGAGTTCTTGATTGATCATTATAAACAACAGACTTTAGGTGACCCCATAGAAAGAAGTCGAGTGGTGAAGGTCGGGTGACCTAGGCGGCCACTCGATGGGACCACGACGCCCAATCCATTTATTAGGAAATAGTCATCAGGGAACTCACGAAGAATAACGGGAAAATGGGGTGGTACCCCATCTTGTTGAAAATGCATTGTATTCAATTGTGCCAGCGGAAGTTCTTCTACATGTTCAGATAGGTCTCTCCTGTTACACTTTGATCAAAGAAATAGGGCCCAATCAATCTTTTTTCCAGATAGCGTACCAAACCATAACGCGTGGATCATGCTGTTTATTTGTATCGGAAAACCAACGGGGATTGTCTGTGGCCAATATCGTCAATTATATTTATTGACATGACCACTCAGATGAAAAATCGCTTCATTACTGAACACGATTGTTGGAGACGGGTCCCTATTTTGATACCAACTTGCAGAATTCAGATCAACGATCAAAAATCATCACCATGTAACTCTTGGGTAACGGGTCCTGTGAAAGTGGTTATTTTTCAAAATTCGTCGCACTGAAGTTCTGGAGATACCAGTCTCCTTGGACAGTTTTCGTGTCGACTTCTTTGAACTGTTCAAAATGGTATGCAATTTGAACATCTCATTTGAATTTGGACATTCACTTCTGATTCACTTTGGATTCACTTCGTATGAGTTATTATCGTTTTGGTTTACTTCTTATACTGTAAATATAGCTACTTGCAAATTTACTTGATTGTAATACATTAGTTATCACATATCGTCTTTTTGCCCAAACTGTGTGACTTTTAGCCCACCCTGTATATTTCATTATTTTAAATAAATTATGTTACGTAAGTTTATTTTAATTTAAATTGACAACTTAATAGTTCTCGGGGTTTAATTTGATTATTTGTCCAATCAGAAAAGGAAATATCTTTGTATTTATATTATCCAATCAGAAACGGTTTACTTAAAAGTTTTTAGCTATAGAGGCTGCGTTAATTTTATAAAACATAAATATGATCATTATTTGTCATTAAAAGTAAATTATTCTTATATTTAGATACACTGGTGAGTTTAATGAATAAAAATTTATTTATTTATTATTTTGTTAATTAATATGTGAGAGTCACCATTTTTTCAATGGTTATTATATAAAGAATTTCACAAAACTCTTAAATCTGAGGTAAAATTAGAATTTAGAATGTTTTTTTTAATTGTAGATGAAAACAAATTAATATTTATAGTATCATTTATTTTAAATTTTGAAAACACGATTATTCTATTCCTATAGTAGGTATCATTCATTGAACTATTTTTTTTAATAGAATTCTTTATTCTAGATGTTCATAAAAAAAGTTATAAAGATTGATTTATATTTTTACTTTTCTATTTTTCATTTATTATATTTTATATATTAATCCTGAAATCAAAAGTATATTATTATAAAATTTTTGATTTAAGTAAAAAAACATTTGATTAATATAAATCTAAACTAAAGTACCTAAAATCATTAAAATTATAAAATGAAAATATAAATTAATTTGAAAATATATATATTTAATCGGATTAAATAATTTATTAAAGATTATTAATCAAGTTTATTATTAATATAGGAGTAATAACATATTTTAATAAATCATAATTATCTCAATTTATAATTTATTTATTCATTAACTTTTACATTATGAATAAATAAATATTGTATTACCTATTAATTAACAAATAAATTTATCTTTAATCAATGGAAATAGAAATAAACAAATGCAGTTATGTAGGACAACAAATGTGATCCAGATTTAAGTTCAAACAATAAACAGTTTATGACTATAATATCGATTGAAACATTTCTAAATATTAACAATGTCATGGCCATTAAAATGAAATAAATAAATGCAAAGCGTTTATACAGATATACCGACATTTTAAAATATAAAGAATACTTGAATAAAAATAAAATGACTTTATAATTTCCGTTATGCTTCTTTGTTGTTGAGTCGGATGAGCTCGAAAATAAATCTTTCTGTTTGATGTGATTTATATACTAGGTAAACTCACATCATTTTATGTAATATAATTTGTATATCACGTGTCTTAATGTTATTATGGATTTCTACTAATTTGCATTCTTGTTCTAGCGAAGACATCTCCAATTTATATGAGCTAATTAGCAATTGCAAGTAATATATATATTGCCGGAATAACAAACTTTTTTCAATTACCTGTCTGCAAATTGTTTGAGCGGGTACAAATTTTATAAAGCTATTTTATACCCGTATTAAAAGTTTTGAATTAAAATTCATAAGAAAAATATACATAAATTTTTATGATTCAAAATAAGAATTTTTATCACACACTGAACTCTTTAAGATTAATAATAAATAGGAAACGCATATTTGATTCGAAGAAAATATTGCTAATCTATTTTCCGCTAAATTAATTGCAATATATAAAACAGGTGTTCTTTTTTATGCAAGGGTATAGGAAATATTTCATATTTATTCATATTTCATATTAAACATTGCAGGATAATTATTTTACACTTTTCCATTTGACTAAAATCGAAATATATCACTTTATTTCGAGGACTCATCTAGAGCTTATGATAATTATAACACAGGACAACATATATATTCATTTATAATATTTAGCTAGAAATGTTTTTAAAAATATTTATTAAAACATTTTAATTGTATGTGTTTTTCAAATATTCCTTGTTCATATATTTTTTTAAACATATCGATTTTCCGAACTTTGTTCGATAATTTTTAAAATTCTATTTTTATGACTTATTTTTTATGTGATTTTTTAATTGTGTTTTATTATTATAAATTTAATTTAAATAGCAAAACTTTAAAAAGGAACTTCTTTATTTAATAATTAAATGTACGACGGTGAAATCGTAATTCTATTACGAGAAATTAATTATTAAATAAATATAATTTTATGCACATACAACTCATATAATATTGCAAATATAATCTTTGAAAGTTATGCATATTCTTAATGGATTAGAATAAAAAACATTCAATAGCGATATAATATTGTTTTTATCTAATTTTTTCCTACAATAGTTCAAACCATTTGTAGGCAAATTAAGAAAAATCCGACGTTTTGTGTATAGATTCACAAATTTGAGCTACGGAGAATATTAATTCACTTGACTATAATATTGAAGGGGTTCGAGGAAGACATCTAATAAATTATTAATTATCAAAATTCATGTCTCTTTTTGGCTACTTGAGATAAAATTTTTATTGTTTATTTGATTATGAGTATTATTACGTTAGTCGCAAAACGAAGCATTTTTAATTGAAAAGATTTAATAGACTGTAAAACGACTATTAGGTATTCTTATTTGTTATGTTTTTATTGTTAATTTTATTGTTAATGTTGTACATACTTGTAAAACTAATAAATGAACCTGTAAAATAGGTGACAAATGGATAATTATTCAAATAAGTAATACAGACTAAGTGGTATCGCTAAAATATTATTTTGAAAAGTGTCTTAAAATATATATTTTACCTACATATATTTGATTTTTTATTTCATTAAAGGACAGATATCAATGAAATTTGAATAATTTAGATAACCACATTGGAAATTTATGAAAAATTTTTATATATATATTTTTTAACAATTTTCATTAAATTTCTGTGATATATTCTATATGTTAAGCATTTTATATTAATATATTAGCCTTATAAAAATTAATTAAATAATTAAAATCAGCAAATTTTTGTACATAAAAATAAAATTTGTCGATTTATAAAACTATATTTTTTATTGATATGAAATAAATATTATAAATATTTTATTAACTCAAATTGAATATGCAACATAAATTGCAAAGTGTTTGTAAAAGTTGCATGTAGTTTAAATGCCATCTACTAAATGTTATCCAGTACCTCCATATATTATACCTAAAATAAATTTCACACATAATATATGCCTTATAAATCGTAAGATATTTGACGGGCAATCTAACAGACCATTTTACCAATTAGTAACTTGTATATGATCAACGTTAAAAAGAAGTTTTAAATTACTTACAATAAATAGGTTAAGTAATAAATTCAGCTAAAGATGTATGTCGAACTAATCAAGGTGTATGTTTGTACATCAGTTAGCATCTTATATTCATGTACAACCTATTCATTATATTTGGCTTCCAATAATAGCTCTATACTATATACATATATGTCCACACACACATATATCCATTATTTTAGTTTAAAATATTATTCATATAAGACAAGAATTTGAGACAATAATAATACGTACTAATCTGAAAAATCATCTCTTTAGGCTTAGAATGAACCAACTTTGAACTTGGTAAGAATGAGTTTTAAAGAAATGTGTGATGCAATCAGTAAGTTTCCTGTACCAAAAATAATTGCTGACCGGAATGTATGCTACTTCGTGCTTGGGAAACCATAAAGATAATATCAAATTAAGTTTTGTTAAAATATACTACCAACATACGTTTTATATTCATTTATTGGTGTTCATAAAAGAATACAAAATTTAACTCACTGAAAACGTAAAGAAGCTTTAATTTCAACCATATATGACTATATATAATATTTTTTAATTTGTAAGAATACGTTATATTTTAGAAAAAGTTGAAAATATGTTGCAAAGATATCTACAGACATCTAAGGTTATCAAATAATTTATTTTATCATTTAAATTAATTGATGTTTAATTTAATACAAGAAATATTGCAAAGATTTCTTTTAAATTATTCAATTTAGGAAATATAAATAAATTGAAGATTTATAATAATTTCTTTTATTATTATTTAGTATTGTGCATAATTGAAAGAAATCAATAATTCAAAGTTATTGGCCATTACAGGGAGTAAAACACAGTATATGGAATTTTGTAATAAATTTTTAAACAAATGTTAGAAAGAAAAATATCGATTAAAAAACTTTATAGATGATATCTAATATTGACTGAGTTTTTTGTTTGAAGGTGAAATATTTGTATAATTTTTTTCCATTTCTAACATATTTTAAAACAGAAACATGTTATAGTTTCAGAATGGGAAATGTTTAAATGTTCCTTTCAAAGTTAAAGTTTATAATTATCGATAAAACTGTCGTTTTCAGTTAAGAAAATGGCTTAAAATGTAATTGTTAAGTTTTATTTGTATTTCGTGATTATTTAAATAAAGTATTTTATCAAATAACAACAGCTTTTGAGAATTTAATGATTACATTGTACGTATAATATAGATAAAATATTTAAATAAAAGAAATTTACCCCGCATTCGAAAATTTTAAATATGAAATTATAATATTAATTAAAATTTAAATTTAAATTTAAATTAACGTTTAAATATTTCTCTTCAGATTCTCATATTTTACAAAGCTTGAAAAAGCTTTGAAAAACATCTGCAGAAGTTTTTTCTGTAAAGCAAATAAATACAAAGTCTGTTAAAAGTTTCCTACATTTTTGTTTCTCCAAAAAAGGGTTTTGACATATGAGCATTTATTTCAAATCGATTAAAAAGTATTATTTTCAGATAAAATATTTTACTAGACAAAATATTTCTGTAATATTTACGACTTGCAAAAGAATTCGCATGTCTTGTAAATCAGTGGGCATAAAGTTCTCATAAAATCTTCAACCTCAACTTATTAAGATGTTCTCTTTTAGATATTTCCAACTTTCAAAAAAGCTATTTTCCGCCCATTTCCTGCTCCGCCCACCCGTACTGTTCTTCTTGTATTCGTTTTTTTGACGCTGTTTTCTACATTTTTATCGTACGGATAAATTACTAATTAAATACCCATCGATTGCAGATTTTGATTATAACAATTTTTTCACTATTTGTAGCAATGTAAAAATATATTTCATCACAAAAATTTCAATACTATCTGGTAGTTATTGATAAATATTTTATCAAAAATGGTTATCTTAAAAACAATATTTTTTTATTATTATATAATTCATATAAAGCGCTTCGTGATGATATATTTATTAGTTAATATAGAATAAATTTTAATATTTGCTAAATTTAATTATCCCTTAAAATGTAAAAAAAAATATTTTTTTTCTGTTAAAAAGTTTATAGGATACATGAACAGCAAAAATAATCGCTATATTTCTCTTTTTTACATCTTTTAATTTTTGGTTCTTATTTCGGTTGTCTATGAAAACAATTAAAATTCTGTATTTGTTCAATTATAAAATAATAATATGTATATTAGCTTATTTATAGTAAAAAAAGGAATTGATATAATCTAAAAATTTATTAGCTCCTTTTAAATATAAATTAATTGGACTGTGTTTTTCATAATTTTAAATTTAATATTTTTAAAGATATTTGTGAGTAAACTATACTCGTATATTAAACAATTATTTTTTTATACATGTTAGATTAATATATCCCCGATTTTTTATTTGTAAAAGTGTGTATGCGAAGCTATATTTTTAGATAATACAATTTAAAAGTCTCAATAATTACTCAAAAAATTAGACATAATAATTAACGATAACATAAATATTTATATATGTGATTAATTATATAGGTTCAAATGTATTAAATAATTAATCTGTTTAAAACATACAAATAATTTCTATATATCAAGTCATTTTTAAAAGGAATGTTTTGTGTTCATGTTACTTATCTTGTATATTATAAAATACAAAAAAATACTTTTTCAAAAATTAAATTTTATGAAAATGCAAAATGTTTGCTTTGAATTTATTAAATAAGCAGAAAAGATATTTTTTATCCATTAATTTCAAGGTATCAAAGTAATGCAATTACTCAGTCCATTAGCTATTTTTTGATGAAATGGCGAATTTTAAAATATCTCAAAGCTATATGTTTTGGTATGTTATGTATCACGGAAAATTGTCACATTTGACAGTAAATATAAAACCTTTCATATAATAGGATATGGTCCTTTTAAATTAGCTGCATTTCAGAGGTGTTTCTATTTAGTTTTATACTATAAGGATATATTCAGAACCCAAAAAAGTTTCCATATTACCAAATACAATGAAATATTGTCAATTAATTTTGTTTTAGTTTGAAATTTAGAGGAGAAGGCAGCCCTTTAAAAATTTAAATTAATACATTTTTTTAAATATTTTTGCAAATAATTTTATTTACATTTGACTATAATATTTCCTAATAATGTATATTATAATAATAAGCACTAAATGTATATAAAATCTCTCTGAAAATTTCCGAATTACTATGTGAATTAGAAATGAATGGTTCAAAAGAGGTTTTTTAATTTAAATAAATAATATCAATAGTCTCTATTTATATGAGTTCAAATTTTTATTTTAGTGTCAAACCTAACCGAATAGTTAAAAGGAAAACATTTATTTGTTTATCTGACACGAACATAAAGTAGATAGACCACATAAATGTTATAAACAGGATCTTCTATGTCGTGATATATCCTTATAAAATTATAGCCATGACATTATTGATTTTTTAAAAATTAAATATCGACTATTTTCTAGTAATATAATATAAAACTAGAAAATAGTCGATATTGATTTTTATATCGGTACATACTTGCTATATTCTAACAATAAGTAACTGTTTTGTATATATTTGACTATAATATATGTATTCTGAAAATTAAATTCTCTATTACCAATAACATTGTAGGTATTAACAATATCATTAACAAATATTAACAATAACATAAAAATAACCTATATCTCTACAATATTTAATACGGCTATAAGCTATGTTAAAAAATTATATAGAAATTAAATTTGTGTAATATTATAATAATTTATAAAAATTCCCACAAAATAGTAAAACAATTTTTATAATAATATCCTTCAAACATCAGTTTATTAAAAAAAGTTTTATTTTTTAAGAATCAATGTTGGATAATTTTCTTAAGCTTGAAGATTTAGGAGAATGATTATTATTAACAATAAAATAGATTACTAATTAGTCAAGTGATAAAATAAATCGGCTAATATTCTAATGAAATAAAACAATATCCTGCCTAGGTATTACTATATGTTTAGTTCTATTAATTGGAAACAGTAAATAATAAATTTTTGCATAATATATTTTTTATTTAAATAAAGTTGAGTATAAATTTCAAAAAAAAAATCATTTTACCGATTTAAAAATTTTTTATTTCAAGAGTATTGAGACATTATACTAAAAGCGATGATCTCTTTTTCTATATATTTTATCTTTAATAGTGCTACTAATATGCTAAAGTCATTTTAAAATTAATTCTTACCTCTATATTTTATTTTGTAAAATAGTTTAACTTCTAAATTGATCAAGCATTTGTTTAGAAAATTAAGGTTATATCTAAATGATAAATTGACTTAAAAACGTACCAATTGTTTTAAGTAGGTAGTTAGGTATATTATCATATTTGAGAACGATATAGAGAACCATTGCAACTAAAATAAATTAATACTTGGCTTTAAAAGAATTGGGAAACAGGTTTATGTGGCTACTGGTTACACTTAATGTGGCATATTGAGAAAGAGTTTCGTTTTATGAGACATTGAGATTGTTTATTTTTAGAAATGTGATATATTATATAAATAATACAAAGAAGCACTGATTATTATAGCAGCCATTTCATATCCAATGCCTAGAATCATATATCAACTATCACTTCGAATCACACTGCATTATTGATATCCAATCAAGCGAAATTAAAACACAAATATTTGTTAATTTAATTTTTAGATTTCAAAAGTAGATAACTAAGTTACTTGTGGAATAGTTTTTAGGTAAACTAAATTTTATACAGGGACTACAACAATTGCAAAATTAGTTTTATTAAAAAAATTTATTCATTTGATATATTTAGAATACAAACTAGTCTTCCAAATCTTTCAATACTTTATGACTTAATACTTTCATTTTCATTTTTAATTAAATTAAGATAAAAAACATAAATATGTATCCATTTTTAAAAATTATCATAAAATTCGATTCGAAAAATTCTACAGTGTGTCAGAAGACTTCCTCTTTTGTGTTTAAATTGATATTTAAACAATACTTTTTAATTATAGAATGTATTTCTAGATTTAACTTTACTATTGTCAAAATAATAATATATGACATAATTGAAGTACCTACATCAAATTAAATTCTGGAAATATTTTAATAGATTAATACATTGCACCCACAGACCTTTATTATTAAGGGAGTTGATAAATACTGTTGACTGCGAGTATTTGTAGACATAAAATACCCCTCGGTTATTGATTTTGTCTTTGGTTTGACAGGTGGGGATCACTTGATGTCACTGGCGATAAACAGTCTGAATCTTGATACAATTAAAGTTTACCTCGGAAGTAGAGGAAAGTTCAAATTTAGGGGACTCCCTTGGGTCCCATTTGAGAGATCATTTGCAGCCCTCTTCCTGCTTTCATTGTGGTACATTTTGTTTCTACTCGAAATTTGCTTCAGCTGTATCGATTTATAATAATAGGTCATTGTAAAACACACCAAGTATTATTATTATATTGATTATTGATAGCTTACTGAAGTTTGGAATTTAATAAGTATCGATTGTAAATAAGAACGTAATTCATAAATAGAAAATCTTTTTAAAGTATTTGTGGAACATTTTTGTTATTTGTATATAATATATATATTTTTTATTTTTGGAAATAATTAAATCTAATCAATTTTTAAATAATTAAAAACTACTTTAAAAAATAATTTAGTTAATAATTTTATATAATGACATAATTGTGATACAATTTCAAATCTGTTCAACAACCTTATTTTTTGCAATTGATTTTTTATTCGTTTTAAATTACTTATTTTTTAAGTACACAATACTTAAATTCTTTTATGGAATGTTTTGGTGACCATGCTTGAAATTGCCAGCTTATTTTATTTACGCAGTGTCAATAATATCACCATAAAAGAAAATGAGTCCCATAAACGAACACTAATAAAAATGTATAAAAGAGGCATGTTTTAAGCTGCATTAAACAGAGCCAACCAAATGTGGCTACTTACATAAAATTTAATTAAAGGGATAAAATAGAGCGAAATTTACTTTTAGTATTAAAGGTTTTATTTCCTTAATAAAAGTTATATCTTAGTTAAATCTTATAGAAAACACAGGTTGAACTAATTATGTTTTTCTAAGCTCCACAACACCACAGCTACAACAAAGATGAAGTCTTCTCCCAAAAAAGTCAGATAATTTCCTACACTTCTCACTTATTGTTTGCACTCAAGACAGCAAAATCCCAGTTGTTCAAACCTTCAAAAATTGTTTTCCATAAGGCCAAACCTATTAGAAGCATTCCAAAACATGATAGACTGCGAAATAAGGTGCCTATACAGTACAACTTTTTTAACGCTACCTATTATTTGCTTGCTCTTAACTTGGCTGGTTAAAGCATCTTACATCTAGTTTTTTGTTACCTTTGATAATACCTTCCATGCGCGAGATATATATGGTAGAGAGATGGTACGGTGTGGGGGATTTGTTATATGAAATTCAACGATTGGAAAACAAACAGCTACTGTCATTACAATGTTTAATCGGAAAGTGTGATAATAAAATCCAAAGCAATTGAAAATGATTACATAGTTATAGCCACGTTTATATTCGTGCGATCAGATATTTCAGAAAACTTTCTTATAACACTGAGCTACTTATTTTCTCTCCCTTTTTCTACGTCTTACACGGTTTATTCGGTGGTATATTTATGCGCCTCTTGGGAACTCGATCAATCAATAATAGACTTAATTTTAACTGGGCGAAGTGATTGGTTAGTGTTGTGGGACCCGATGTCAAGAATATTTTATCTCGGACTGCTTAGAAGGCATTCGAAGACAGAAAGTTATTCAATACTATAACTTATTAGTAAAACAGACACGAAATATGCATATATATGTTTATACTGATTGTATATGTATGCAATATTTACATTCAATTTAATATTCTTCAATGCCAACAATTAGCTATCGCGCGTTTATAGTATACAATTTACGATGCAAAAGATTATAATATATAAATGGTTCTTTTTAATTTTAATGAAAACGTGATAGTTTCCCTTTCCGCTTGTTTATAAACAATCTTTAAAAAACATAGATTTATTTAATGTTGACAAAAATTACAGAAATACCAAACACATCTTGATTTTTCAAAATCATAAGATATAAAACTTTATCTAAAAAATGTGAATAAGAATAAATATTATAAAAAATATGTTTTAACTAAAAATATTCTGCTAATTAATTTTTGTGTCAAAATGTAGAAAGGGATATTGATTTCAATAGATTTAACAAAAACTTTTGAACTATTGAGAGTGCGTACATTCTTCAAATTTATTCAGTATTTATTTACAGTAAACAATGGGAGGCATAATGATGCAAAATAATAAAAACATATTTTGTTCGAGTTTATTCAATAACATGACACTCATTGTCTTCATAGTATATTATAATATTGTAAATAGGATTAATAATTAGAATTTAATGATTACTTATTGTAAATACGATTAGAATTTCTTAATGATTATATAAAAGTTGCAATTAGTGACCAAAAAATTGCAGTCCTCAATTTTAAGAGTCACTGTTTATTTGTAAAATAAATCAGAATGCTAACCCAAACTGCTAACCCAAACTGGACAATAAAAAAGCTGCTAGTCTGTCTCAAGTCAATTAAAACTTTCGAGCAATTTATACGCTCCCTCATTTTCTCCGTGTGTGTTTTTACCTTTTCGTCTCCACCTCATTCTCAGTCTTCTCTCTGCAGTGTAATCATTGTAATAAAAGAAAAACGATGTTGTCTGATAAAATTCTACTTTTTGTTTCTTTACTTCATTCATTGTTCTCTAAACAGAGGACGCTTAAGATACGATTAGATATCTGCAGGTTGGTCTATTCCTAACTATTGATTCCCCTATTTGCATATATCCTTTTATGAAAACTATGACAAACGAAACACTGATAATTATCTTGTTAATAGGAAAGTTTACCAGAATTGTTTTTAGTATAAGAAGAATTTTCAATGACATATAAAAAAACAATTAAGTTTCCTTCGATTTTATAACAAATCGGATGTATCGTTTCCATGGAATTTTAACATTAAAATTAATAATAATATTGTGACATTTTCTTGACAATTTTACAAGAATTTAATAAATTAGATTTATTTAAGAAAGTAAAGCTTTAATCATTTTTCAAAAAGTAAACTTAATTATTTTCTGTTAAACGATATTATTTGGTAATTGAAACAGAAACGATTCTTTTGAAATAACCGAAAAACTTTAAATTTATTATTTTCTTTTTTAGTGTCAACATAGACACAGACATAAAGATTTCATTACAAAGCTATTTAAGACAATATTTATAAACGTTTTCAATTTTATATTATAGGCTTCTTCCTATATTATGAAGATTTTATAAATATTGAATATCGGCGTTTATATATGTTCGTTATAAAACGAATTATTTGTATTTTAATATTGTATTGCAGGAACTTCAATTATAACTTAACTAAATTATATTTATGAAATTATATTTTCCTTAATAAATAAACAATTTTAATGAAGTAAAATATCATTTCGTTTTTGTGTTCATTATATATATGCACTAAGATTATATTTATCCAAAAATTACCTTGTTTTAAATTACTTTTTCTGAGAAATCTATGCAAGTGGTTATAACATAAAAATTGTATTTTTTACAATTCAAATTTAAATTGTCTTTTAAATAATATCTATTAAATAAAATTGTTCAAGTAAATTAAAAACAATTAATCTTTGCATGCAATTTTATTCAAATTAATTAATTAATAATTAAAACAATATGTTGATCAATATAATTGAAACATGTTAATGGGCGAGAGACATTGAAGAGGCGTTATATTGTTTGTGTTTCGGTTACATATGTCTTTTCAAAGGGTCTCATACCAGAATACGATGTCTAAAAATAAATTTGGAAATCAATGAGCACCAAATATTTTTAGTTTTGAATTTGTGCAACCAAATAAAGAAATAATTTTAAAAAGAAATCTGAGGATATTTTCATACGTGTCAAAATTAATATTTGGGATTATAGAAGTAAATTTGTATTTTTAGTTGACATATGTTGGATTCTTCACGCAAATAAATTTTTTGTCTCACGAAAAATAATCTAAAACGCCCAATTTTGTATATGTATGGATTAATATGCCTATTTTAATAAATACTGTGAAAAACTGAGTATTTGGGTGAGTATGTTTGCATAAAATATAGCTCCAGTTTAAGTTAACAGGAATCAATATGCCGACCAACAATTCGATAGTTTCATTTGAGTAAAATTATTCCATTCACGTGGAGAGAGTAAATTAACTTTTCCTTGAAATCATCTCCTTCGATTTTGATTTTATAAACACAGAAATGTCAAAAGTTAAATTAATTTTAAAATTCTGGAAAAGAATTACTTATTCCTTCCTATATGGCTATAATTCAAGAATGAAGTTTTCTTGATAACAAATAGAACGTTAATATTTCAAAACTTTTCTGTGATTCAAAAAAAAATTATTATATTAATAAAGAGCAAATTCCATTTTAATGAAGAATAATTAAATTTGAAAAATAATTAAATTTGAAAAATAATTAAAATATTTAGTATAAATAACTTTAGATTAATAATTTTTAATATTTATAATAGTTTCAACTTTATTATATGAATTTGTACTTTTTAAAATAGTTTTAGCGATAGTCATAACAATGTGTCATACTATGAATATCGCTCAACTGTAAACGACAAAACCATTCCGAAAAGTACAACAAATAATTTTTTTTCATGTTAAGTAAAATAAATAATAAAAGTTCAAAAATATATAATTCCATTTGCTTTTTTTGCATTTTTGAATTAATACAATAGGAAAACCATAATTAATATTTTGTTTATTAAACTTATATATGTTTGAAATAATTGAATAAGATTTTATATAAATTGTTATCAAGTAACTTATAATCTTGAATTTCGTAAAGTTTCATAAATTGAGGACATTTTTTATTTTCTGAATCAACCGTTCCGCTAGTATACAAAAAGATTTTATGTACCATATTCCAGGTACCTTATACACATGTTAGAAATAACGAACAGTAACCTCTAAAGTAGATTCTCTCGAACTTTAGAATACTTTATACATTAGTGAACTCTACTATAACGAACTTATTTCGTTTTGATTATATAAACATCTTTGAAAATTATACATAAGAATAAAATATCATTTGGACATAACTATAGAAATCATCAACGATTAATAGAATGTCGAAAATCTAATGAAAATGAAAATATACTCATAAGGAAAATAACAAACGAGCCAGTGACTTGTAGGAAATAAGAGACAATTTTAACTTGCTTAATTCCTACCAAAAGTCACGCACCTTCCCCAAATATGTTTGACAAGTTAACCTTGTTAGCGCTTGAATGGAAGAAGCCAAGAATTCAAAGTGACTTCATTCTCTCGGTGTGACCCTGGACTAGAGTTGGGGGAGAACGAACGATAGAGGGGAGGAGAGGGTGAAAATGGGGCGAGACTGGGTGTTAAAGTTGGTCGTTTTTCTATCAAGACTATAGAGACAACGCCGTCATCTGTTTGCTGACCCGACAAAACCGGGAAAAAATGAGGATAGTACAGACCGAGTCTGTCTACCTTTAGCAGGGGAGAAGGGGAGATCTGTAATGTGGAGAGTTTCTTATAAATAAAGAGCAAGACCGCTATCCCCTCATGTTTGCATTGGAGAACTGTCCAGGAGATACCTCTCGCACCATTCCCCCTCTCGACACACGTTCAAGATATTTCAAATTGATCACGATGCCCTCCTACCTCTTTCGGGCTCGTTTGCAATTTCTTATCAAATAATAATTTTTTTGAGAGGAGAGAAATAGAATAAGGTTTGTCACGATTAACAGGTTGCTACAATCAAATTTAATCCTATTAAAGGCGCAAAATGCTTATTGACAATTTTCGTCGATGACCTTCTTCGATTTTTCGAAAATTCTTACATCATTTTACGGTGTGGTGTGTATATACATAATATATAAAAATATAACTATTGACAAAGATTTGATATTTATTCTAATTTTCATAAAATGCTCACATTTCATTTGAGGCAGAGTAATAATTAATACGAGAAATATTTAAATTATTATCGGGGCATCACGATATGTAATAATGTAAATATTGAATTTACAACTTTTATATTCCATAAATTTGCATTTCTAAATCAATAGATGAGAGTAGACAGCTATATAGGAACAATATACGACACATATTTAGTGGATTGTAAGAGGAAATTATGCTAAAGAAATCTAATTTAATATTTAGACAATCAATTCAGTTGTCGTGTTTTGTTCATTTCAAGCATATTTACTTGTGCCTTATTTTATGATATTTAATATATTAGTAAACCTCATTCTCAGTAAAAACAAAATATACCCATTAATTCTAATTGCTAAATATATATATATTATTCAGCTTTTCTGCTATAGTTGACTTGTATAGGAACTTTGAAAAACTAAACTTCTGTAATGGGGATTAAAGCGGTGTTCATAATATATAAAAATAATGAAAATAAGTTGTAGTTAAATTTTTTTGTTAATGTTTTGATATGTTACACCTATTAAGTTTGTTATTTATAATTTAAACTTTACGCGTAAAAACTCTGCTTCATTTGAGGGATATCGAGTATATAATTTTTTATAAATGTGTCTATAATATGTCTAAACGTGTTTTTAACTTTTTAAATGTTAAATGAACTTCTCCATTAAACGATATTATTTTAAACCTCTTAAGTGTTAGTTTATAGTTTTCAAAATCAATTTATAATTAAAATTTATAATTTGTTTCTATAGTTCGAAATAAAATTTAAACATAATTCTATTTATGACCATATATAACATAACTATATCTATAACTAACTAATGTGCCATATAATTAATGGCTGTTGTGATTTCTTTAGCCAGAGTGAAAAGGTGAGAACCAGCTGATTATAAAACAAATCCATTTTGTTATTACTGTAAATATTTAAGAACAGAAAAAATATGTATACAATCTATTAGTAAACATTCAAAAACGATCTATAAACTTATTTATGATTTTCAGCACTATACCAGAGAAAAACCAGAAATAACTTATTAAACCCATACTTAGATAGCTTAGTTAGCTTTGTAAGTATACATACAAACCAGTATACGTGTCTTTATAAATTACTTTGCGCTGGCTAAATTTACCAATTCGTGTAGAATTTGTTTAGTACAGGCTTAAAAAATTCAAGAAATCTTGTAGAATTTGATAAATTAGCAAATGCTTAGTATTTGGTTTATTCTAAATTTTGAATTTTAAAAACTTGAATTCTCCATATACTATATAGTAAATATAGTAATTAAAATTACTGAACTCTATTACCGACTTGTAAAAAATCAAACTATTGATAAAAATGAATAAGTTTTCATCAACTATCAATTAGTAAACTTTAATCAAGTTTTACATTAAAAAAAAAATATTTCAACAAGTGTCCATAAAATATCGAACAACCATACACAATATATTACTAAAAGAACTTTAAATTAACGAAACACATTACTATTTTAATAAAAACTTTAAATTATCGTAAAATTCGCCAAATATTTAAAACTTTCTTTTTTTTAAATTCGCAAGTTCAGTAATTTGTTCCAAAAATATTTTTTTTCATATTTAAAAAATTTTTAGAATTTTAAATTTCTTGTCAAATTTTTTATTTTATTTTTTATAATTTTTATTTTTTAAAATTCCGGCTAAATTTTATTATTTTTTTCCAAATTGTCGCATTTTTAAAATTCGCGAAAGTGTTATATTTTGAAATTTGCGGCAAAAATTGTTGACTTATCAAATTCGACTAACATACCTAATTTTAGAAAAATATGTCACAGGACGTTATTTCCTATTTAAGGTGATGAGTCATGAGCTAGAGTAACTTAACCCATACTACTACTGCTTCTTTAATTACTTTCTGAAAATATGACAAAATTATTACGTGAAAGGTTTTGTATCGAACATGTAAAATTATTTGTCATTTACCTAACATCTAATAATTTAAATCTTTCAAAATTCTTTATAATAAATATAGTAAATCATTATACCAAAATTTTATCAATTAACAAAGAATCATTTTTTAATACAACATAGACATCTTCTAAGTAAGGATTATATAAATACCGTATTTAGAGTAAATGTCACTCAGTATAAATGCATCATATTTTCACACTTTCTACATTATTCCTAATGTAAAATTATATTAATAAAAAAATATGAAATCACTATCAATATTTTATCATTGTGTCCATCAATTAAATCACTGAGATGAATTAGTTTTCCATTGTAACCAAAAATGTCTCTTGGAGTGTCACGCTTCTCCCCCACTGTCAATTTATACCTATGAAAACAATTATCATATAGATTATATTGTCCTCTCGTTACAGGACACTATTTGTCGAAATGTAATGTGTTCCCGGTGTCATATTTATTTTTAAAATAGTGGATTTTATATAGTGACTACTAAGCACAACCATATGTAGTTATTTTATTGTATGTACTAATCAACGTTTTGAAAGGTTTTCTATAATACATTGCATTTTGCATACCAATTACAATTGTTTGATTTTGTACTACATTAAGAGGAACAAAGCGGAAAGCTTCAAAACAATTATTCACAAATAAATTTAATTTTATTTAATTAAAATTATATATGTATCAATGCGAATTTTCAAATTATTTGCAGTTATGCAAACATTATTTAAAATATCTAATCAATTATTTTTGAATTGTATTTATCTGACGATTTATCTAATATCTTTTCTATTATACGTGTTTAAAATTGTTTGACTATGCATATTCTTTTTTTGAGTTGAAAATCAACAAATAAATGAAAACCATCGAATAGACGACATTTTAAGTTTTTTTAAATTAAAATTTCAAAAAATAAATCTGTTCTCTTTTGTCTATGTAAATCTAGCTTTAAACTACATGAAACTACAATTGTATGAAAAATCCATATTTATAAGAATATAAATACCTAGCACGTCTTAACCTTCCCTCCTAACAAGAAGCAATCAACCATTGTCATTGAGTGTTTTGTTATCAATAAACATTCTTATAATTGTATGCATCAGAGCTTAATTATGTTACTTTAAAATCATATGGGATCATTTTGCGTACATTATAAAATATTTACATACTAATCTGGCTGAAAAAGAAAGCAAGTAAATATAATGTATCGTTTCATTATTAAAACAAAAAGGTTACTATCATGACTTAAGTTGCATGAAAAGTTTTATTTTTTAACACAAATCACAGATACTAAATATTTAAATGTATAATTTAAAAATGATAAAAAATTTAATGAATTAATTAAAGACTGAGATTGTATATAAAGTTAATAATTTATTGTGGTTTAACTTTTTTTGAACAACCTCTAATGTATGATAAAAATGATGATTTTATTGATTTTTTTTTGATTTTTTGTAGATTACAATGAATACTCTTGGACGAATCTTTCTATACATCTGCATTCTGATGTTAAGACCAGTTTTAGGATTGCACTTCATACAACCCGGATCATTTAACATTGCCATTTTACAATCCATTCAAGCAACCAGTCAGTCCGGAAACTGTCATGGTCCAGTCGACCCATCTCGATTCCTGCTCACTGAAGTTGTCCGGCGAACAATTGAGCGTATAAATCGGGATTCACACCTGTTGCCTAACGTGCCAATTGGCTTCATATTTATTGATGCTTGTCATAGTTCACGAAGAAGTCTTCACGAAGCAGTCCGCCTCCTGTCGCCAGCTTGGGCTGTTGATCGGTCCAACTGGACCCTCACAAGCGAAGACAAACTTCCGGTGATTGGGGTAGTTGGAGGAGAGAACGCCGAGGCCGCATCTCTTCTTTCAACATACTTGCAGCTTTACAAACTGCCCTTGGTCACCATAACAACGTTATCGAATGACTTGAGCAATGTTCAAAAGCATCCCTTTCTTTTTCGACTTGTTCCGAATGCGAGAAAACTGGGCTATGTAATTGCTCGAGTGTTGCAACATTATAAGTGGACTTATGTAACTCTTATTCACGACAGCTCCACGGTTACTAAAGATGTTGTCTATTCACTGCAGAAAAATATAAACAAGTATAATGTGTGTTTCGCGGTGCGTGAAACTGTGTCACTAAAAGCAAGTCAATTTGAATTTAAACAAACAATAAACCGAGTATTGAAATACTTCAAAAATGGACAAGTCATCGTGTTGCTCCTCAGCCCAGATAATACCAACATCTTCATGAGACTATTGAAGTCTCTTGGTTTGACAAAACGGTTCATTTTACTTTGGACAGACACTTTACACACTTCCAATCCAAAGATGTCAGACGCCAAAAATGGAACTTTGTGGTTAACCGCATACTCTGAGAAAAGTGACCTTCCCCGAACACTTAAAAATCTGAGTTATTTTCATCTGAATGAAAATCCCTGGGCTAGCGAATATTGGAAGAAAATTTACAAATGTAGATGGGACCATCGATCCCCAAGGTGGTGTTTGAAATTTGCTAGCAAAGTTATCGGAGAATCACACAAGTTAGGTGGTATTAAGGCTGAATTAGACCACCGTGCTTTTATGACTGAAGTTGCCGTGGAAACGTTTGCAAAGGCTCTACACAATGCCATTACTGTCTACTGCCCTCAATACTTTTCCGCGAGACATTTAAAATCTAGTCCAGATATTTGCATTACAGGAACTACTATGATGGCAGCTCTGCAAAATCTCAATCTCTACGTAAACAACGCGAATAGAAAGTCACTTCATTTTCGCTTCGATCAATATGGCGATCTAGCTACTTCTGAAATACAAATAAAACAATTGATTCCGAAATTGAATACTGAGGGCATTTCTTTGACTTCGTTCTATAATCCTGTGGGACAATACTATTCCGAGTCGGATGCACTGGATATTGGTTATAACCAATCCTTTTGGTGGCTAAAAGAAGGCCCACCATTGTCCGTCTGTAGCACCATGTGCGGGCCATCAGAAGCCGTCGTCTGGAAGTCGACCTGTTGCTGGAGCTGTTTGAAATGTCCCTCAGGCGAAGTCTTGTCCAACAACAAATCCTTCTGTGTACCTTGTCCGCTGTATACTTGGCCAAACCAAAGCAATCCACGTCAATGCTCCTCCTTGGTAGTTCTGGATTTCTCGAGTTTTCATTTAATCAGTTCAATCAATGGATTTATTGGTGTTTGCGGCCTGACAATCAGCTTCTGTATTGGAATATGTCTTGTCAAATGGCGCAAAGAAAAGATGTTTCGTGCGACAGGTTTTCTGTACCACTTGTTCCTTCTATTTTGTGTAGCAATGTTGTTTGCCCACTCTCTGTCCTACGCCAGTCCACCACAAGGCTTTCAGTGTGTTCTTCGTCAGGCGGTTCCGGCTTTGCTCTTCACTCTGGTCTATGGCTTTCTCCTGGCGTCCAGTCTCCGTGTTTACCTCGTACTACAAGCCAGTAATAGGATGAGATATATACAATCCACTTCCCAAGCCGTTCTCATAGCTATCATTCTTTTTGTCATACTACTTCAAGTAAGTAATAAAACAAATGTCCTTTTTGTTTTTAATAAATTTATAAAATCGTAAATAGTGAAATAATTCAGGGGCGTGTCCCAAATTTGGTATGAAGGCCCTCTCATTAGTTCTAATTTAAGTTATTTACGTAATATAAGTTGCTCTTTCATTCTCTAGGGTTATAGAACCTTTTCCACCCTTCCGTCCCCTTCCAACGCCTAAAAATACTTTTGAATTGATGATTATTTGTGAGTAATGAATTTGAATACTAGTTATATATTATCATGATAATTACTGAATTTCATTTCATAGCAAATATTAGATATTTCAGAGAATATTATGATCAGAAGTATGTTTCACATTGTAAGGTGTAATTTGAGAATGCATTGCAGATGTTAACACATAAATATTGATAACATTGAAGTTAAAGTATAAATTAATATAGACTATATCCTTCATATTACTTCATTTTAAAATAGTGGAAAATAAGGTTTAAGCTGCGCCCTAAATATAAATTTTAAAGAAAAATATGCACAGTATATGAAAATTGCAATGAAAAGCTTGATTAATAAATATTTCCTTAGTTTGTTGTCTTTGGAATATTTTCAATTGACACAAACGATTTGAAGCATATTTTATCACCTGTATTATTTTATTTACAAACTGCTTTAATATTATTATTAAAGTCCATGTATATATAAATGAACATGGGGGTTTGCAGAATTGACATTTTCACTCAATTTCCTGTACACATCACGTAACAGTATTGATTTGAAACACTGCCTGAAATGCGCCCCATTCGAATGTAATTATACGCTCCAATACACCGCTATCTTCAAAGAATCATAATTAGCAATCTGTCAGATTTTGCCAAGTCAACCTTCCGCTCTTCTGTCATTAAGACGCCTAAAAACAGTGATCCCATTTCAAAGGAATGTATTAACACCTTTGTAACAATCCTCCGTTAAAGAGGTGCATAAATCTCCTTGTGCAATCTTAGCTGTCCAAATTATCTTCAAAGTTAGCATATAGTAATCTTCATTTGAAAATTATTAAATCAAATAGGTGGATAAACTATTCGATGTAAAAGTGGATGTATGTTGTTATTTTATTTGGAAACGTTGTAAATATTGTAAAGTAATTCTTTCTATGTAAATTTTTTTTATTTGCATTTTGTTCAACTTCTTTTTAAATATCCATAAAATATACTAATAACATCTGTCCCATTTATCAAACTATAATTATAAAAAAATAATATTTAATTTAATTTAACTCTGCATGAATATTTTATAATTAACTATAAGTAGAAAAATTAGTTAACTTTAACATTTGTGTTCCCATATAAATAATATTTTTCTTCTTTACAAACATCTAAAATTACATTTTATTGAATTTTTGTTATGCTTATATTACAGTGTAACTAAATCAGTATAAAATTCAAAAGCAACTGTTTGTAACGTACAATTATTGCATTAAAATTTCTATAGTAAAACTACAATGAAACAAATATTTATTTTATTAGGGAAAAAAAGTTGTTACTATATAGAAAGAAAAGTGATGTCAGAGAGTGTCAGATTGACAATAAAATAGAATACAATATACAATACAATACAATAAAATCCCTGTGCAATAGATACAATACAATACAATACAATACATTACAATACAATACAATACAATACAATACAATACAATACAATACAATACAATACAATACAATACAATACAATA
>JAUZNC010020081.1:0-25186 GCA_034780395.1 Vannuccia rotundouncinata
ATTTTATGTATGCCCTATGTTTTTCGATTCCCATTTTCAAACAAATAAACACTTATTATTATTATTATTATTATTATGAGTCCAGGTTGGTATTTCCTTAAAATGTCATATTCGAAGTTTTATATATTAAAAGAAAATCCTACATTTTTACATTGAGACCTAACATTTTATAATATTCCGTTCAAGGGAGGGGTAAACTAAGCAATACAATTTGATATGAAAAGGTCATAATTGGTATAGTAAACTTGAAATCAGAAAACTTGAAATACCAACCTTGTACAAAAAATTATCTCAAACCTAAATAATTTTGTTAGAAGCGTGAGAAGTCTGTACCAGTTAAGTTTTGTTACCCTACACTGCTCGCCTCCTGTTACAATCCTCCATTTCTCTGTATTGGTGTAGTTGCACCCTGTCCCATTGAGTGAGGCGTCCAACAGCCGACTAGCTAGTCAAACAACAGACAATGACACAGCTCCTTCACGGTATGATTCACAAAAGGGAGAGGATGATGATGACGATGTTGCCAGGGCGGTGAAAATGAGTCTTCATGAGACCGAAGCTGATGATGCTAGTCTACAGGAGGTACTAGCGGTTACTCAACTGGAGGCCGAGGAGCGTGATATGGCCGAGGCTATCCGACTGAGTCAGTGTTCTGGTGGCGCGATTTCGACTGGTCGTGTAAGTGTCTCTGAATATGTAACTTCTCTTTTATATAGATTCATTTTGTACATAACATACGTGTTGTTACACTTTTTATTATTTTAGTTGGCAATGAGTCAAATATGACGTAAAAATACAGTAACGTAAAAAAAATTTTAAAAAGTCTGAAAAGTCTGAAATTTTGGGATTTTAATTTACTTTAACTAATAGCAATTACATAATCAGAAGCATTACACAATGAGACGGAAAGCTCGACAAATATGAACTTAATTTGCACAACAACGGTCAATTAAACATCGGTTTATCGATGACTAATTTTATATTATTTTTAACAATAGCATACGTGTATTATTCTTTAAGCTGACTAATTTGAACTTATTTATGACCAATATGAAGTTGAAAAGTTATATTATCTTGTTATGAAATTCAAATCATAAAAACATTTTCATTTAAAATAAAATATTTATCATTTCAAAATTGGGAGAAACTTTTGCCTCACCCTGTAGACAAAATAAAATTTGACAAGCAAAATGTATTTAGAGTTTTAAAAAAGTTATTATTTGGATATACCATATCTGGTACATCACCTGCAAATACTTGTGAGACTATTCCGCTATCATTACTCCTTTTACGAAATTCACATACCTAAGCTAGCCACAGTAGTGAAATAACGGATAATTCTCTACTCAATTTCAATATTATCCATACAATTATAATATTTACTGACTCCTATAATTGTTGTATCAAATACCAGTCATAATAACCAACTATTTTTTTTTACTTTCTTTGAAAATATGAAAAATACTGGTATGAATAAAGGATTTGTGTACTTTTATTTATTTAGACTAATTGTTCTTTTCAAATTATAATGCGTTTAAAATGTTATAAAAAACTTATTATTGGATTGAAAGCACATTTATATTAAATAATTTGGTGTACTATAAATATGGATGCTTAAGCTAGTGTAAAAGTTGGCATGGTCTAATCGTAAAAATTGGATAATTATGTTTCTAGCCTTTTCGCCATAATATTACAATAATGCTTTTGTTATCTACAATATTTTTTTGCTCCAAAAATGTAAACAAATTGACTAAACCAATGGTTATTTACGGAGACTGTAGAATCATATAATTTTTCGCAAAATACATGATTTGGAAATATATTTATAAATCAGATCATAAAATTTTATTTCTTAAAACCATTCTCTCTATAGATCTACAAGATCTTTTTGAACTGAATGTTTAAGCATTTTATTTATATATTTACCTATTATGTCTTTTTAATTCATTTCTGAACTTTAGTTTTGGCAGTCTATCGATACATTTTTATTATTAAACAGTATTATTCAGTATTGATAATGCAATAAAGTTTAGTTTTTATACTTGTATTTGAGGCTAACCTATCTGTTTTATCCCCTTGATAGATTCAACAACCAAAACCAACCACTTCGTGTGTTCAAAAACCGTCCAGTAAGCAAATAGAATTTAAATTTCTGTCAACGTTTTATGTTGAATTTTAATTCAAACTGTAATTTTGTTTTTCGTTTTATGAATTATCGAATATGTTTCATTTCTTCAGCAGGCCCCGTGACTTCTTCGGAGATCCGAAATAAACGTGCCAACTTCTTGGATAAGCTGGAAAATAAGAACAAGCAAAGCTAAAGATATATCTCAATACCTAACTTCAAACATTCTCTGCACCCAATAAGCGCTTCTTTCTACCAGCGTGTGAATTTTAATAATTCTTCATTGTTTTCGGTAGTGATTAATATTCAATCTATGCCAACTTTGTATAGTATGTATGACTCTCATTTCGTGATACGCGTTACCAATCGTGTAATGCTTTTTGCAGATTATGTTCTACATTGCTTTCTATCTATTTTATTGATGATAAATTAGGAAAAACTATATTATATTTCTGATAGAACATTTTAACGTATAGAAATGTGTTTTTCGATCAAGTGAATTATTACATTAATCTGTCTCGAGGTATTAAAATAATATATGTATAATATAAGTAGTAGTATACTTACCATATTGTAATAGTTACTTTGTATTCCTTTTTATTTATCTTTCCAATGAGGACAATTTGTAGTGTATATACTAAATTCAGACATATTGTTCCTATTATAAAGATTTGTTTATACTGATGCAATAAATTTGTGATTTTTATATCCGTTATTGTGAAAAATATATCTTGTTTAATCCTTGGTAGTATATACTACAATTTCTAGTTGAATCCATTATTAAACATGTTTAGATATAGGAATGCTGGTTTGAACATGTTTCTAATTAAATTTGACATATGTAAGTAATACATAATCGTAATTGGAAAGAATAAGAACTGTTACAATTAACATCAAATCCTAATTGTGTACAAAAATATGCAACCAGGAAACACTCGCTAGTCAGTACACTGCCTATACTTAATACATCCGTTAATTTTTAATACCATTTTCATGGTTTGATTTGTTTTTTACTATGTAAAACTCGCCTAATTAGGGGCTGTCCATAAAATACGTGACGCCTGGTAGGGGGGGTTCTGAAAATGTCATGGGGAGGGGGTAGTTAGTGCAGCGTCACGTGACGCTGAAAAAAAATAGCGAGAGTGAACACTATGTATTTTTACTATAGTTTGTATGCTTCAAATCAAGTCTGCCCTGGCAGAGTACAGCCGTGCATGAAGTCACTGGGTTAGCATAATAGAATTTATCTATTTCTAATTGGTTACCATTATCTGACCTCACTAACTTTAACGAGCAATTCCAGCGACAGATTCAATAAAATTTTTAAAAAAATATTTCAACTGATTTTAAACAAAATTATATTAAAACTTACAATAACATAATTTATTTATTATTTTATAATAAAATTATAATTTTAAATTTAATATAAAGCACCTCAAATCACAAAAATAATGTGTAAATTAATTAATAAATTATTAAATATTTGTTTCTTTATATATTTATTTGGCTAGCCAAATCACTCGCTGGACCATTTTAAGTAAATTGAATCGCTCGATTTACTTAAAATGGATAGATTCGATTTCCTTAAAATGGTCCAGCGAGTTATTGGTTTTGCTTCATTTGGCCCAGCGACTGATTCAAATTGCTAGCGAGCGATTCGATTTACTTAAAATGGTCCAGCGAGTGATTTGGCTAGCCAAATAAATATATAAAGAAACATATATTTAATAATTTATTAATTAATTTATACATTGTTTTTGTGATTTGGGGTGCTTTATATTAAATTTAAAATTATAATTTTATTATAAAATAATAAATAAATTATGTTATTGTATGTTTTAATATAAATTTGTTTATAATCGGTTGATATAATTTTTTATAAATTTTATTGAATCTGTGGCTGAATCCGTCGCTGGAATCGCTCGTTAAAGTTAGTGATGTATACACTCTTGTAGCTTGGTGTCTGTGCATAATGGAGAATGCCTATATTGATTTAAATAGTTAATTTGAAATATGCATAGGTAGGTAGCTTGCTAGCTTGACGTTTCATTATGTTTTCGATTTGTTTATCATTGTCCGTTTTCCGTATCATGCCGGACTCTCTTTATTACTATCTGATTAGTTAAGATATTATATATCTGTACATAATAGGTATATGTTTCAAAGTGTTAGAGGACTGTGTGCTGTGGTCTATTATTAACAGGTTATATTGTAGTTACTTTAATTATGGATTAAATTTCATTTTCTCATAAATAATTAAAATTGTCATAATGCAAGTTTTATCAAAATGTCGATTTATATGTATTTATGGTGGGTGGGGGGGGGGGGTAGACCAGCGTCACGTATTTATTTAGGGGGTATGCAAAATTGTCACAAAGCGTTACGAGGGGCGGTTTGAAAATGTAAAAAATAGCGTCACGTATTTTATGGACAGCCCCTTTATACATTTCGAAATTCGCTTAATTAATACACTCTATAATTAATACTACTTTTATCGGCACATTTTTGTATTTATGTTTCTAATTAATTCATTCTTTAATTATAATTTTTGTTGCTTGTCCAAGATTAGCTATTTTCAATAGTTTATAATAAAATATACTGAGAGTAGTATGAGATAATGACTTCTAAGCCAATAAGGATCCCCGTACCCTTACTAGTTAAATTTTTCCCTCACCTTTACATGTTAAATTTCCGCGCACCTTAGCGAGTTAAATTTTGACAAATAAGAATTTAGTATCATGATATAAAAGGAGGTGTGTGAGTTGTTGACTTCATTCTCCTTTCTTACGAGCTCTGCTACGGTTGTCTCCTTGACATCCTCTCCCCCTTTTCTTCTGTTATACTTGTCCGAATTCTTTGACAGCTATGCTATTATAATCTTTCTGTTTCAGAGTAGTTAGTCACGAGACTAAAAGTAATATGTTGCATATGTAGAAATCGAATTTCAAAAAATTTTAATTGTTGAAATTTAAATCAATAATAATTATTTTTAGATATTTTTGAAAGTATATATTGTACATATATATTTACAATGTTTAACTAGTTAACTAATGCGACATAGTATAGCAATGCAAAGTTCTAATATAATCTTACCATGCGTACATATGCTTTAATCTATGTTAATTTATGATGTCGCCTTGCATATGGAATGAGCCTGCAGGGATGTGGAAATATACTCTATTGATAGTGGGCGCAAGAGCGTAAACCATTTACACCATGTCAGCTATCGATCAGTAAACTCATTAAGCCCTGTCTGATTACTCTTGTTTCATATAATTAGTTGGCGGGATGTTTGTACAAAACGGCTATGACGGATTGCATGACAAGAATTACTACTGTTTAAATTTTTAATAACAATACATATGTGCCGTATATACTTTCAAAATATATCTAAAAATAGTAATGATTGATTTAAATTAGGAAAATTGGAATTTTTTAATTATTTATTTTTAAAATTTTGTTTTTAAATAATTCGAATTCTCTATATGCAACATACTGCTTTATTTTAGTCTCGATACATAAAATTAAACAAAATTTTAATAGTTAAATCAAATTCTCTGTACGCAACATTTAATCATAACAAAATACGTGATGGCCTAGTGGTTAGCTAAGCCGAGGGTGCAGTATCGGATCAGGTTCGAGCCCACCCTCGGACTCTCACGTTCTTCGGCGGCAGCTATGCTAAGCCGTAAGTTAGCGAAAGTTAAGATAGAATATAGTGGAATCGGAGTTATTTACGTCATAAAAAGTGGAATCGTAGAAAGTTGCGACGGACATATCTATCAATCGGAGGAGGTAGCGACGGAATAGCTATAATCGGTTTTTTTTTAAATATATATTATGAAAAACAATACTTATTTAAAAACAAAAAAAAATGATTTTTATAAAATCATCTCTATGTGTACACAGTTCTCTTAATGTACACAATATATGATTTGATAAGTTGTTTCATAATTAATACAATTTCTCGATTTTAAAACAAACATAATAATTACTATAATTAATACAACTTTGCTTGGGACATTTGATGTATTATCTAATTAGCTTGGGTTTTGTACTACTTTTTATCAGTTTTCTGACTAAACGATAAGAATGAATAAAATTAAAAACAATTATAGGAACGATAATAAATATGTTTGCTTAATCTGTTTGCACAGTTGCAATCTAACTAATTTGTTTTTCTTATTCACGCCGTTATTATATTAAACACGACGTCAATCAGATAATATGGAGAAAAACCTTTGTTTTTGGATATGAAACAATCTTAAGTAATTGCTCTTTAGTAATATTTAGTAACCTCTTTAATAATATTTAAACTGTTTAAATGAGCTTGTTATAAACGATACTTGTTATATCCACGTTTATATAAAAAAGCGTCCCTTTCCTATCTTTTATATGTTAATCGAGTTTGCCTATATCAAGTTTTTTTGTCCGGCCAACAGGGGAGGGTGTGTTCGTCTATATATCAAAGTTTCGGGTCTTTATTAGTATTCTTACTTAGCATATTTGACGTCAGAACCTATATATATATACAATCCTCCAAATATTTCTCTCGCCAAATTTATGACATCTATAAATAAGTTACTGAGAAACACTTAAATATATTACATGACAAACATGATATTTCCCCATATTAAGAACGTTAAGTTTGCCTATATCAAATGTGTTTTGCCGTTAAACCTTCGATATAGACGAATTCTACTGTTTATCTAAAATGATATACCTAACATTTATTATAAGAATATCGGATAAAATTATGAAGTCTAGAGCTATTTCATAGTAGCAAAGATTTATTTATTAAAAGACTGGTTTTTCCAGGTAAGACAATAAATTTGACGAATATAGTGAAGTTCACTATAAACAAAATTGGTACATTATTGATTTTTTTAAATACGCGATAAAATCAAAAGTTTGTGTATCAGCTTCATCTGCAAAAGAGCTTAGTCAATACCAGGGTAAAATATATCACATTAGATAAATAGTAGACGGACAGATAAGTGCCGTAATTAAATCGATAAGTTTGCACGACAGAGAGATGAGAGCAAATGATCACAGCATGAACGGAAGGTCCATGTTCTTTTCTCCGCCTCCCACATAGATAGATCCAAAGTGCCGACTGCCAGGAACATGGTAGAAGACATATCCGGGCCAAAGAAGGCTTTTAAGCACAACAAGACCGCTTCCACGGTCGAACTGAAGACTCCAGGATCCTGGAAAGAAATTACCAAAATACTTACTTCGAAAATATACCGAAAACTTATAATTTTTGGATTCGGTAAAATATAGCTTTATCAATATTAATTAATATATATAACGAAAATTCATATTTCGTTAGTTATAGTTTTATTTTCCATAAATAAAAATGTGAATTACTTCATTCAATGCTATATAAAAAAATTCTTTTTAATTATAATATATAAACTTACCTCTCGGAATGTCATCCTCAATTGAGTCCATAAAGTCTATGGCCTTGTCTAGCCCCGCCCTATCCACCAAGGGTTTGTTAGGCAACACCTTGGCCTCTCTGAAGTGATAGAAGGAGTTTAATTTGGCGCACTCAGATATATTAAGACCCTCAAAACTCCTATTCCCAACAATCTGTCCGGTTGGTGTTCGAATGTAGGCTCCACGTGGCACAATCACTGAATCCTGATCGATGTCAGCAATAACAGCTGCAAGACGATCTTCTTCCTTAATTGTGATCTGTTACAGTAGATGGAAAGATACACGCCTACTTATTTTCCACAATTGAAATCATAACATAATTTATTAAAAATTTATTTGTGATGGAGTGAATTTATAAAAAGTAGAGTATTACATCATTAACTGAAAATTAATTGGATATATTAAAAAAGAAAGCAGAATTATTGTTGATTGGTATTAATCAGAATAAAATTGAGATTTTGTTTTTATTTATAGCAAAATATAAATTATTAATTGACATATGATATCCATGATTGTTTATATAAACATCTTTAAGCAGATGTGTAAATGTCAATGTGTGGTGTGTGTGCGTTAAGTGTGGTTTAACTGCTATAATTGTGAAATTAAGGTTAAATTATAATTAATATCAATAAAAGTCAAAACTCTATCATAATTCTAATTCTGTGGTTATGTAATACTTTATTTAGAATATTAACTTAACTGAGCTGTATCTATTTCTGTTGGGGTAAACACTTGGTTGATTAAGCTGCATTAAATCACCCTGGAACATGACTAATCTACACTTCACTTTCTGGTGGTCCTATAAATGTGGCTTGTTAATGTGTTTGCATAAGTGTTGAAAATCTTGTTGAATGAAGATGCTAGATCTATAATGATGCAATATTTTTCATAAATTAAATATCTCTTTTAAGATTTAATTAACTCACTGTCCTTATATGCAAATAAAATAGTCTTTATAGAACTAACTAATATAAGTGTGGTTATGTGCAAACTGTTATATATAAATTCTACTGTATTTTTCTTCAATTAAAATATTCACTTACAGTTTCCTCTTCCTCATGCATTTCATCTCCTTCTCCAGGAATCTGTTTAATCTCAACATGTTCAAACTCATTAGAGGGATCCCCAGTAAAACGTCCCTTGGCCAAACGAGATTTCTCAATGACCTCCTTGGATGGTGGTGGAAGCACTCCCCAATTGCTGCAGTCCTTACTAGAAAATAAGATTAAAATTTAATTGTACAATTAAATATTATGAGTGCCTCTAGTAAAACATTGATTTAACCATTTATATAGATAAATACAAAATTAAATTAATAAAGAAATCAATTTGTCCTAGAATATTCTGACCATAATAAAATTTTAAGTTTTTTATTAGGCAAAATTTAGTAGTTTTAAAATCATTTTGTAGAAAAAGAGAACAACTATTTCAATATGGAAATCTTGTTTTTAATACAGACATGACAAAATACAATAAAACTTCATTTCTGGATAATATGAAATGCAAAAACTAATTTAAAAATTTAATAATACAAGTGGTTACCAGCCAAATTTAATTAATTTAATTTAGTGGGTAACTTTATACAATGCTTTTATAATGCAACAATATAAAAGCACAACATAAACTTTGACATACTTTGCAATATTAAACAGATGTGGGAATTATATGTTGTATATCAAAAAATCTGAAACACTTATTAAAACAATTTTCATCAAAATTGTATAGTCATATGAGTATTTCTATCACTATTATATCTTATTTTTTAATTTATTTCCATAAACTAATGTTTCTATAAGACTTTTTTTATTATATAAGTGTACTTGTTTATTCCAAGACCAATCCATGGCTTAATTAGAAAATCCAGAACTTTCCTAGGTAGAAAAAATATGAGCATGTTATGATTTAGTTGGTATATTTAAAAACTGCACTAAAACACAAAATGTAAACCTACAATGAATAATAAAAGTGATTTAAAAATTGTTTTATGTATAAGGTTAAATTACTTAAATATGGAATGTAAAAAAATAAAATTGTACCATATAGTTTTGAACCATAAAAATTATTATAATGGACATAATAAATTCTTAGATGTTTACTACTTTTCAGAAATGTTAAGACTTTTCTAACACCTATTTGTTATACCCTGTTAATGCTGTAATATTAAATATGATTATTTTACCAGTTTTTAAATTGAATAGCTTATTAAAAACTATTTTAATTAATGATATATTTATCAGGAAAATATAAATCTTATAATAGAACAGTCTTGTTATTCTCATTGACTAAACTAAAATGTCTGTCTGAATTTCTAACTTTAGATAATTCATTTTAATATAATTTAGAAAACTAATTTATATTTTCTTATATTATTATTTATAAATATTTAATTTTTCTTCTTGATTTTTTCATTAGTTAAAAATGTTTACTAGTTACCAAATTAACAAGTTATAATATTATATTACTTTATGATAAACAATATAATAAATATATTTTTAAAATAACATAATATTCTTTTAATTATATTAATATAAAATGTTTGAATATGTTTATTAATTGAATGTCCAAGAATACATTTTAGTATTATGAAATGTGTTATTATTATTTAAGGATTCCTATTATTTAAGAAATTATAAGAAATCAAATAAAATTATATTTAGAAAAGAGAAAAATCTATTTTGATATGACTAGTATACATACATATTATATATTAATCAAAACAAAATTATTCTTTGGTGAGGTTCTGTCCTGATACCAGTTACATTTTGTCCTAATACCCTTTAATTCAGAGCCATAAGAACAGGTATAACTAAAGTGTGACTAAAGTCCTATAACTAAAAATTATGCCTATCTGAAATTTATTGTTAATGCTGGATGTAAATATTTATAAATTTATTATATGTATATGCCCCCTTTATATTTTCTTGTACTATGGCACTATAATTTGATTTTTAATTATTACAATCAATTTTAAAATCCCATTATTTATACGTACTAGTTTATTTATAAAAAATAATATATTTATGTATTTTACTAAATGTAAAAGCTTATTGGCTAGGAATTTTAAAAAAATATGTACAAAATAAGAATATATATAAAGCATGAACATATTTCAGTTAATTAGTAAAAAAAATTAAAAGTAAACTATTAAAAATAATAGATTAACTATAGCATTTAAATATAAGTATTAGTTTTATTTTATCAACTTTTGCTTATTAAAAATAGGCACTGCATAAATTATCAATTGATTTCAAATAATTATTTGAATTTTTTTTTTAATTATATAAAAATCTAATTTATATGCAAGCACTTTAATTTAATAAAATATTTAAAACACATTTTTGTTACTTAATGTTTCATAAAAAATATTTTTTACCTGTAAAGAGTTTTTTTGTCACACATTTCATCTTTTCCAACTCCTTGTGCAATAAAATAATCATCTTTGATTCCTCTTATTTTACCCCAGAAAAACACTTTTTTAAAGCTCTGTTCATTTTTCAAAATAACAAGAGATGTTTGAAGAGCAGCTTTCTGTTCTGGTGTTAGTAAAATTCCACTGCTTCCAACATAATCAATCATTAAATGCAAATCAACCGAATTCATTTTGCGTATGATATTAACTTACGAAACTAATACTATGGTAACAAGCTATGGCTAACTTAAACAAACATTTTAAAATCTAAAATATTATATGTTATTAATAATATATGATAATTATATTTAGCACTGTAATTATATAATATTTTTATTAATAAAATATTCATTTAATTATTCATTTAAAAGGTGATTTTTGTGATTTGATTTAAAGTTAAAAGTAATTTTTATGATATGATTTAGTAATTTAACTTTTCAAATTTTAAAGTTCGAGTTTGGATTTAGCATACCACCCTTATACAACTAAAATTAGCTGTGTAGACTATTTTATAAAAACCTAATTTTATGTGTTCTTTTTTAAAATATAAAAATTCATTTAAGGTATATATTTATATAAAAATTCATAGATTTCAATTTATCATATATCTATATGAATACTTGAAATATATTCTCAATTTTAATAATAGTGTATATTATTTACTCGTTAATCTATATATATATATATATATATATATTATATATAATAGATATTATATATAAAAAAAACGTCCGGAATACCATTAAAAACATAAAAGAAACAATTCTACTCATCCAATGCATGTTCATCACGCTTCATACCCTATAATCTCCTGACGCCGCTAATTAAATTAATGACAATAGCTAATCACGGATTTCTCGGAACCTTTGTTTAACAACTCTCTTCTAAACAACGATTCACTGGATTGCTTGCCAAACTGCATTCTAACCCTCACAAATTTAGAAGTCACGACCAAATATGAACTTTTCTTTACAAAACAGCCGTTGATTTCCTCGTTGAACCATTTAATTTCATTTTTGCTCACTCCATCACTCAAAGAAAAATCCTATTTCTCTGGAAAATAACAGGCAATAATTCTCTCCCTAAACTCAATCGTGCTAGTGTAGACAACCTGCATCTTATATCACTGTTATTCACTCCTTCGAAGAAATATTGATGTCCTCTAACGACAAATTTCAATTCGGTTTTCGACCAAAATCGCGATCAAGAATCTGCATGTGCACTGATCTTTCTACTTGATTTCATTACGAAATTGCAGTCGAAATTATTTTCTATGATTTCTCAAGGGAATTTGACAAACTGGACCATGATCTCAAAGAACTCGCATCAGAAACTCTTTTAGTTCACTTCGCGTCACGTCACGTGTCACGTCTGATGTCCCTAGCTTTCTTTTCTGAATCTTTGCCTTAATTCTCTCAATGCACGGATTGATAAAAAAAACTATTGATCAAATATGTAGACGACCCCGCCCTTGTTGTACCATCCACCGCCTCTGATTCAAATCAAAACAGCGATATACATAACGAACATGAAAGATTGTTTAACTGGGTTTATATCAACCTAGCCTCAAAGTGTTCCCAACTATTTAATATTAAACCCACTAACACGTTCAAATACTTGGGTATCTATCATTCTCTGTTCAAGTCTTAAATGGAACACTCACATTATATATCGAAGGCAATTATATGTTCATTAAAACTATGCATATTAGCAGAATTATTTAAACAATACAGCACGAAGAAGGATCATATCGTTACTCTACACAACTTTCACAAGATCTATTCTGGAATATGGTAACCCTCCAATAATTGGACTAAACTTAAACCAGAAGCAAAAACTTTATTAAATCAATGTCGCGCTCATATCACATCATCTGCTGACCCATAACTGTCAATTAAACTGCTTTAAAAATCACAGCTCAGCTCTCGTAGGAATAGACAAAGTTTATCACTTATAAAACAATGTCATCTTGATAAAAAATATATTCTGCGAACCCTAATATTTCACGTCTCGGCCCCAATAACTATAATGGCAACCCGCAAGGGTCACCTGAGTGATATGTGAGATATCTCGAGATATCCACCATATAAACATGGATATAAAATGGGACGTCACAATTTTCTTTATTTTGTGCATGTTTTTAGGTCCAATCAAAAAAAACAACTACAGATGGAATATAAATTTTCTACATTTTATTAGTTAATATAGTGAATTAAGGCTGAAACTATTTATTGTGTAACTTTTTTTCTTTTTAACAAAATCATTAATATAAATTTATTTTCGAATTAGGGAGGGGGTACCATTAAATGTAACGTCATTAAATGTAATTAAATCATTACATGTAACCATTAAATGTAACGTCATACGTCATTTTGAAGGGGGTGTCTAATTTTGTGACAAAGTGTGACAAGGGGGTTCAAAAAGTCTCTAAAAAGTGTGACATCATTTCAGAAAACACCCTAATTATATAGAGATTCCGAATTGTCAAAAATTGGATAATGTTCGAATAATAATGATCCCACTTCCAATTTCCGAAAAACACAGAATTCCCATGATCATTTCATTAATCACTACTATGATTTGGATTTCAACATTTACATAGTTTGGATTCCAAGATTATTCCATGCACCAATCTACTGGGGTGTATATGGTGATGGTGTCAGCTGTGCAATTATAAATCAGCTCGTGGCGTTAAAAATGTTGTTTTTTCTTAATTTATATAACTTTGATTATTTTTGAAACTTTTAAATAAAATATTTTAAAAATATTATTATGCTTTATATACGAAAGACAAAAGCGAAGTAACTAAATAATAACAAATCATTATTGCATTTTTCTTTTAAAGTAGATTTGTTTCACTGTTAAAAATTATTTGTTAGAAAAATATTTTAAAAACAATGAATTGTAATTATTAAATATTTAGGGATATTAATATTTCAAATTAAATTTCAGCTTTTGTTAATAAAGTACATTTTATTAATAAATCAATTTTCAAAACTATTTTACAGTAATAATATTTTATATTGCACAAACTTAAATTACGAAGGCAACATGTGACAAAGGTTATATTAAAATGTTACATACCTTCCGTTCAGTAAATATTTATTTCACGTTTTTTCATTCATTTCTTTTAAATATTAGAATAATACAAATTGCCAAAAATATCAAGGTATAAATGTATATATATATATATATATATATAATTCTCACTGCAGGATTTTGTTCTATTGTATGTACTTAATATTGATAAAGAAATTTTAATAAATTTTATTTCTTATTGTGGTTCAAAACAATAATCCTATATTCGATAAACCTAATATATTATTTGAAAAATGGAATTTTATACTAATTAAAAACATTTATAAATATAAAAATTACAACAAAACGAAAAAGACATTCTAAAATAGGAGACAAAAAAATATAGAAAGTGAGTTTTATATTATGCAATGAATCATCAGGTTATATTTTATTTATTGTCAAATCCACTAGTTGGATAACCAAAACAATTATTATAATAAGCACACTTTGAGGCTATAGTACATTTTATTTATAATAATATCTGATAAATAATTTGAGGAGTAAGGATTATTTATTATTGCAGAAAAAATATTGGCTATAGGTTATAAACATCCTGTCCCAAAAATGTCCCTGGGATGGAATGGAGTGGTAAGTATTCATCATCATCATCATAAATCAGTTTATTATAAAAATAATAAAACAGGAGTTCTAATATTTCCAGAGTACAAAAAGAAGAATAGAGCCATGGCCAGCGCTACTGGGGTGGGTTGAGGGGACATGAGCCCCCCCAGAAATTTAAGAGTTTACACCCTGGAACTAAAGTATGACTATAGTATAGAAAATGGATTATCAGAAACATGCAGTAATAATGTAACAATAATTATCACCCCATTTTATTAAGAGTCAGCAAGTGGATATGTGGGCATTTATTAGTATCGGCACTCAATTTTCCTGTCATCAAAAGCAAAAAGTACTTTGCTTTTAAAGTAAATATTTTACAGAGGTCTAAATCATTTGAGATTACCGAAAGTTAGTCATTATATTTAAACAGATTTGGACAAAAAATGGAATTATGTCCTCTCTAGTTATAAGCAAACCTAAGTCCCTAACAGTTGTATTTCTTCTCATATTCTTTACATCTCAAGCTCATTATAATTTATGGTGAAACTCAATCTGCACACTATAAAGATATAAGTTTTAATTGAAATTATATTTAAAATATATATTTTTGCAATTGTATATAATATAGGGGTCTTCACATTATGTACATACATGAAATTTTCAAGTATACATATATAGTAGTGAAACTTTATTTTAAATCATACTCTTTGTTATACTATACTTATACTATATATATAAAAAAAGGTCTTTGAATGTAGTACTATCTCTCCATCTATTTTAAATAATATATATAAAGATGGATCATTCTTAGAAAGGCTTTGTTCCATAGCAGTAAAATAAGCAATAGTTCTATAATAAACTGATCAATGTCTTCTCCACTCATAAAGTGTTTTCTTTAATTAGGTACAACATTTGTATGCTATACTTGTTTTGAAACAAAAGGTATAAAATATTTGATCTGATGTTTAATTAGATGTGATCATTTGCATGGTAAATGTAGCTGTATTTATACAAGGTTAATTCTTTATTCATAAAGTTTTTGATAATAATCTCATATAATAATTCATTGTGCAGAATTTACCTTCTTATTTGATGTTAATATAGGTTGATATATGTAGTAAATTAACATTGCTGTTCTTTTAATAACAAAGTTATAACAAGATAAATATTTGTATAACATTGACATAGTCATTTATGGTCACATCATCTACATTATTAGTTATCATTCAAAGGGCTTTTCATTTTGTACACTAATTTTTAAATGTTTATATTTTGCAGCCTTTTAAATTATAAAATGAAGAAGTCTTGCCCATCTGGATCTGATTTTTGTAAAGCCAAAGAAAAACAATTGCTTAAAAAAAAGTAAAACAACTAGATTGATTACTAACTTTTTTACTGCAATCCCACAAGATGCCCCCAGCACCAACCAGTCTACTCATGACACCCAGCACCAACCAGTCTATTCATGATGCCCCAGCACTGACCAGTCTACTCATGATGCCCCCAGCACTGACCAGTCTACTCATGATGTCCCTAGAACTGACCACTAGAATTAAGAAAGGGTTTTGCCAAACATGAAATTTCAAGCTGCCATGCTGATGCTGTAAAAGCATTAATATCTATCCCAACATCAACACATGACATTGGTGAGACATTGTCTTCAACACATAGAAAAGAGAAGCGAGATAATGCATATGTTCTGATGAAATTATTATCTTCAATCAGGTATCTAGGGCAACAAGTGTTGGCACTCCGAGGTAATGGGAAAAATGATAATTATTTACAACTTTTAGAATTAAGAAGTGAAAATGATGATAAGTTGAAAAAATGGCTAAATGTAAAGAATACATCGACCCATACATCACATGAAATTCAAAACGTAATGTTACAACTGATGTCACATGAAGTTCTACAAGATAGTGTTTCAGAAATTAAATCATCTCCATTTTTCTCTATCATGGCTGATGAAACAACCAATATTAACAATAAGGAACAGCTTGTTTTTTGTATATTCTGGGTGGATACTGACTTGCTTGCTCATGACATCCTTAGGTCTTTTTGTTATACCATCCATAGACACTGCAACACTGACCTCTGCAATTAAAGATATCCTTCTATGCCTTGAACTTTCACTGCATCATTGTAAAGGAAAGTTTCATTTCTTTTTCAGACTACACATGGTGCAGACATTATTTCTGATAGTTGATAACCTCAGTAAAGCATTACAGGCAAGACATCTATCCACCACAGAAGGTCAACAAATTGCAAAGAAAACAGTCACAACACTAGAAAGCATGAGAGACCACTTTGATCTTCTTTGGGCCAAAGTCAAGAAGTTAGCTGAAAAGAACAACATAAGTCACCCATGCCTACCTCATCAAATAAAAATGCCAGCTCGTTTTGAGAGTGGAAAAAGCAAGGCAGAATTTCCGCATAGTGCAGAAGACATGTACAGAAAAGACTACTACAAAGTAATTGACTTGCTTGTCAATTGCATCAAAGCCCGATTTGATCAAGTAGATTACACAACTTATTGCACATGCGAGCAACTTTGGAATCAGCACAGGGACTTCCAACTGGCCACCCTTGATGACTGTTTCAAAGGGGATTTTAATTTACCCATACTCAATAGTCAATTAAGCATTTTTAGCAGCTATTTTTGTGAAGAGTGTTGGGAGACCCTACATCTAGAATATGTTCTAACTGTAGTGAGAAACTTTACTCTTTCACAAAAACTTTTCATGCCAGAGATAATTAAGTTGGTTTGTATATTGATTGTCATGCCGGCAACAAATCCCTCCAGCATAAGATCCTTTAGTAGCCTACTGCAAGTCAAAACATATCTTTGAGTCCAATTCTATGTCTCAATCTCGGTTGAATCATTTGATGATTTTAAACACTCATGTAAATAGAGTTGACACCATTGATTTATGTAAAATTGCCAAACAATTTGTTTAGAAGAATGAAAAGTGCCTATCAAAGTTTGGTTTCGATTACTCATAACTTTGTTACATCCCTTGATAATACAAATTGCAAATACTTATATATTTGAAATAAATAGATAAATATTTTATGCATACTAATCTACTGTTTCTATGCAGTGTCAAATTTTTTATTAAAATAAATTAATTTATTTTAATTTTATGGGTTCTCTGAAAATTTACACAAAAATCATATTTATTTTGTCCAATCTTTATGGACAATCTTTGACTTGTTTGGTGAATGTTTGTCAATTTCCTTGGCCCATAATACGAGTTGTGACACTGGCTGGTCCCAGTGCACACAGTGGCAATGAAGCTCAATCATCATGTTTTGATGATTTCAAATGCTATGGGGAGGCCATGATACAAAACTGTGTTTATAATGTGATCTTGGTATTAAGTGCCTCTAACCCTTCAAAGTATTCTGGTGTAGGCACTGTCAAGTCTTGAGGTCATTTTTTTAGTTAAGGTCCAGGTCTTACTGTTGTATAATAGAATGCTCTGCACTGTGGCCTTAAAAATATTGATCTTAATGGTGGCCAAACACGTTGATTTCCATACCATTTCAAGTTTGTTGGTGGCCTCAAATGCTTGACTTATTCTCATGTTAAGATCTTTAGCACTCGAGCCAACCCACCCTCCAAGGTACTTAGAGTAGGAATTAGAATCCTACACAGATTTACATATTTACGTTGATTTCGGATTAGAAATGATCATTTCTGAAACTTGTCCAAATATGCAACAACAAAAAAATGGGGGGGGGTAACCTTTATTTTTATAGGGTAACATATATTTTTTAATTTTTATATATTTTAGATATCGTCAAGCCTTTTGGGACAGTAGATAAGTTAGAAGGCCTTTAGCTGCATTCTAGGTTGTGAAATACAAAAAAAATTCAGCGCATGTTGCTAATTTTATAGGCTATGCTCACCATGTAGCCATGGAGGGTACAGGATATTGTACGCAGATTTTGTGATTGGCCATTTTAATCCCTGTTAAAGTCCTGGACTTTTTCAATTGTTCCCTTGGTTGCCAACACTGATCTATTTGGTATTTTATTCTATTTATTCTGAGGCCTACTGTTAAGGCAAAATATTCAACCGTTCTTAACATGACTTGAGCATGGTCTATTGTATTGCTTAGGAGTGTGATGTAATCAGTGAAGTCTAGATCAGTAATGCTATGAGCTGGGGGTCTTTTTCATCTTTTCATTTGGTATGTAAAGCTTACATCTTCTCCACATTTTTGGATTGCCTTTCAAAGAATGTAGTCTACAATTATAACAAATTTGAAGGGGCTAGTGTGTCTCCTTGTAGGACACCTGCTGTTATATCAAATGGTTCACTGACCCCATCGTTTGTAAATATGTGAGCAATAGTGTTTGTGTATAAAATCCTGATCAGTCTGACAATCTTGTCAGGGATGCCATACACTTTCAGAATTTTCTCAATCATAGATCTTGAAATGCTGTCAAATGCTTTGGTGAAGTCTATAAATGTAGCAATGTAATGGTAGTTCTGTTGAACATTGCACCCTTCTAGAATTCTTTGAAGTGCAAGGATTTGCTGGGTCATACTTCTTCCTGGCCAAAATCCGTTTTGGTTTGGTCAAAGGAGTGGGTCTACATATGGTCTGATGCGGTCTAGAAGCATTTGATAGAACAGCTTACTGCTTATAGACATAAGCGCAATTCCATGGTAGTTACCTGCTATGCTGGAGTTGCCTTTTTTTAAAACATGTACTATTCTTGCTATGAGCCACTCTGGTAAAGCTATCTCTGTTTGGTAGGTATGGTTTATTATTGGCAGAATCACTTCTTGTGCCTTTGGTAGTTTCAGGATTTCAGCCAGTACTTCATCGATTCCAGTGGCTTTTCCCAATTTAAGATGGTTTGTGGCTTTACTGAGCTTTTCTTTGGTAAATGGACCCTCATTTATTGGCAGTTTAGGGAAAACTTCTTGGACGCTGATTATAATATCAGGGTCTTTCACTGCTAGAAGCTCTTAAAAGTGTTGTCAAAGAGTAGTTATTTGTTTTTGTGGTGAGTTTGCTGCAATGAAACATGGAGTCTTTGTTTTACAGACAGTCAGTTTGTTGATTGCTTGGTATATTTCTTTTGTTCTTTTTTCTTCGCATGAGTTTTCAATTTGTTCAGCAATGGAGGCAAAGCATGTTTCTTGTTTTCTCTGGTACAGGGTTGTCAGTTTGCTCATTGCTACTTTGACCCTTTCTTTTGCTTCATCATAGTTGTTTGCCTTGCTTGTTTGCTTTTTTTGAAACAGTTTTCTATGGGAGGTGATGATGTCTTTGTCCTCCCATGGTCTGCTTGTCTTCCTTTTCTTGAAGCAAGGCAGGTGTTTTTCACAAGCAGTCGAATTCAGATGAATTCAGTGTATGTTATAATATTAGGGTCTAAATATGCGCTTGCTTTCCCTGCTATTGTTGAGTCCATCAGTGCTGTGTAGTTACGTCTCATTGTCTTTTTAGGTAGAAGTGACTTTGTAAAGCCTTACAAAGCCTTACTGTAACACAGAGCAGTCTGTGATCAGAGATAGGGGCAATATGTGTGAATAGCTTACAGTCAATGATTGAACTGGCAAACCTCTTGCATGAAAGGCAGGGATTGATTTGTGATGAGAATCCTGCAGGGCCGGAGTGAGTGTATAATTTATTCTGTGGTTTCATTTTCTTGCAGAGTGAGGACAGAAGTGTCCTGTTCATCATAAAATCTCCCAGTCTCTCGCCATTGTCAGATGCCTCACTATGCACTGGGAAAGTTGCAAAACAGTTTTCAAGTCGGGCATTAAGAAAGTACAACAGTTAAATGTAGCTATATTCGTGTTCTGTTTATGTGAGAGTATAGATCTTCTCTTGATTATGGGATTAAGTACAAGTGCATCACTATCCTGTACTAAAGTGTTCTGAATTTCTTTATTTTTGATACCTAACCACCAAATAATATCTTTCACTGTGTGTGGTCACTTTGTATGTATGTTAACATTGTTCAGATTCTTAATACAAGCAATAGAATATTGATTAGTCATGTTGCTCTGTGGTAGACACGATGAGTTCACAATAAAGCACAATTTAAGTTTGATGCATCCCAATTAATATGTATAAGTATTAAACATCCTAAAAATAGGTATTGAACATCCCAACAGGTCCTAGGGACATTTATTATAAATATTTTATAAACATCCCCCACAAAAAATTTAAAATAACAAAACTAATTTAAATATCAAAATAAAAAACTATTTAAAACAATTATTAATAATAAACAAATTGATACTCAGTCTGGATCAACCCTCTTCCTTAACCCCCACTTACACCATGGAGTCAGGATCTTGACATTTTGACATTTTTTAACATTTAATCATGTTTAATTAATTTTGGAAAGTTTCTTACATTCAATTATTAATTATTCCTTCATATATATACATGTATACCCACTGTTGACAGAATATCACTGCAATATTTTGCTTTATTATTTTATTGCACTCATTTAAATATAACAGTGAATATTACAGTATCATTAACAGTTTGGATCAAAAAATTAATATACTAAATAAATATTATGGTTTTAAATGTTATTATTTGGCACAATTTTTTGTTTGATTTCTACAGTTACACTATATCAATCGATTATTATCATGCATCATCATCAATTTTAAATTAAATTCTGGCCTTAAACTTTGTAGATAAATAATGTAGGTACCATAAAGTGGGCCATTTTTGTGTTTTTATCCATATTAGTAGAATACTACATTACAATTTGTAAAATATTAGACAAAATATCAATCAAAAGTAAATATCTTTTAAGATCTTAGGATATGAGTGTATATACATGTTTACAAGGTTTCCTTGAAACTGAAAGAGTAACTGTGATTATGGGTTTGTCTTTTATCACTATAATTAGTTAAAGAATTTAATTTCCTTTTTGTATGATATTTCATATGTTATAACAAAATTATAGAAGGAAAGAAACACTCAGTTTTATTAATTCTTCCCCACATTATAGCCTGTAGGCTATTTATAGGCTAATTGCTAGCTGAGTGCAATAATTTTTGTAAATAATAATAATTATATTGGCATTTAGTTTATGAGTGATATATACCATCATACCTTATATGGAGCTGTTAAGTATTACTTAACACTATTTTGGATCAATTTGACCTTATGTCTCACCCCCATATAACAATGCACCATATAACGTTTCCCCACTGCATTGCATAATGTAACCACTATAAACACTGCCTCACATAAAATCCTTTTCCCTGAATTCCACATATATATCTAAGTTTGAAATAAGTAATTGAAACCAAACATGAAATATTGATTATATGTATATATATGTCTTGCCTAATAATAAGCCCCAGTGTATGCATTGATAAGCTGCAATTCCATTTTTTTCACAGTGTAACATAAACAATGTGTGTCTAAACATGCCCATACCACCCATAATGCACCATAGTATCCTTCAACAAGCACCCTGCCCCCCTCAGTGTTACTTAATACTTGAACAGTATTTACGTAATTTAACCATTCAACCCTTCAAACAAATATTCTACACCCCCTCAGCATTATTTAATACAGGAAAATCATGATATTGAGGATATTATACATATATACAAAGAAAAGATACATTCAAAAAACTTTTTCAAAGGTGTAATAGGTGGCATATACCTGTATACAGGCAGTTCAAGATATGGTGGCAGTTACCCCTGTGTCTGTTTCCCCCCTGCAAATTGCTCCATGAGTCCTGCTGCATGAGACTGGTCTGTACCATTTCACAGAAAATGAACATTAGCATCATTTATAATAGCTGGCAGCTAATTTAGTGTGACATGTTCAATTAGCCTCCTATGCCAATTTATATAATATATTAATTATACTCCATTTGACCAAATATTTTGCATGTTTTTCAGATATATGAGATTATATATGTACTGTTTTTCATGTTTCTTGTTTCAATTTAATCTACAATGAAATTTAGAGTAAGATCTAATATGATATAACAATACAAATATTTTATATATATGTTTATTAGGTAAATCTAAATTGAAATACTATAAGCTATTTATATATATTTATATAAATAGCATTTTGTGATGGACATTTAAGAATATTACACAAATAACAGATCACTCTAAAAAAACAACACAACTAAAATTTACCTAATCTCTGTAATCTCTATTTCATTATTAACATTTAGGTATATTGCACAACTATAAATTTAAATAACATCTGCATTTCTAGCTGTAATGCTGACATATAGTGTGAGCAAAAAAGGAGAAAATATAAAATAAATATAGAGCTTTATTGAACATAATTGACATTGCACAAATAAATAATTTTATATCCAGACTGATGCCAAATACAGATTGGAGATATTATTCTACAATACTTTTTATGTAATATCAATCATTATGTGGGGGCCAAAGGGTCGTTTTTGCATCTTTGTCAAATTTTATAAATGACACTAAATGATAACTGTGATTTTACTTACATTCTTTACATCTCTCTTATTGCAATGTGTTTATAGCTATTTATTTCATGCCTATACTTTTTCAAACACTACCTACTCACGAATATTTTTCCACTTAACAGAATGCTTATCACTGTGAGCACAGCAAATGACAATGTCCTTCCACTAGAAGTTAGCCATGACATGGACATGTCAACTTTGAAGGCGCTTATATCTGTTGATACTGGTATTCAACCAATGAACTTGCTCCTTTTAAAGGACGGTAAGCCATTGGCCTCCCCTGACAATGCATTACTAGGAAGCGTTGGATTGGTTGATGGTGATATGGTGTTTGCATTGGATGGCAATGCTCTGAGGTCGGCAGCATCACAACAGTTGATGGGTGGTCGAGGTCGTGGTCAAGCTCAAGTGAGTAATATTATTAAAATGAACCTTTTAATCTGGCCATTTTATGATTTTGTTGTTGAATAATTTTTCAATTGGTTTAGCTCGCATGGTCTATATGTTTAAATGTTTTTCAAAATGACTTTGAGTTGTGGATTATGCATTTTCTGCTTGTGCAGCCCCGTGCTGCTGGCAACTTCGGTCCCCCGTCCCCAGGCGGTGCTGTGGCTGGTCTGGACTTCTCAGGGATACATCTCCCGGGGGCCTCAGCGTCATTTGCTCCTCGACCTTCTCTCAACAACCCTGAAACATTACGTCAGGTGTGTAATACTCAACTTTGCTTAGTCAATATGACATTATTATTAGCCAAAATGGCAAAAAGTGTGTTAGCTCTTACGAAACTATCATCTGATTTGAGCTATCTACGTTTTATAAAATTATAATATTAACACCTATACGAATTAATCAGTATATCTAATGTAACTTATAATAATAAAGTTATTTCTACTAAATAACAATCTATTTGGTTGTTAGTAGATATTATCAAATTTGCAATTAAGCTAAATTAATTTCCATAAAACGTAGTTAGTTCAAATCAGATAATAGTTTCGTATGAGCTTACACACTTTTTGATATTTTGGAAAATAATAATATCACAGTTTTTTGTTGAATAGTGATTATTGTTGATTATTATATTTATATATCGTTCGTATGATCGACACCTATTATATGTCTGCGCGTCCTACTCAATAGATAGTATATAGGACTTCCCAAACTAGACAGTTGTGTCACAGTGAACATTCAAAACATTATATGTATAAAAAATAATTCTAATCACATCGAATAGCGCTACATTAAACTATTCAGTGAGCCAAATTTCATGTGCATAGCTATAAAGACTCGAAATTAACTTACGCATTCCCATACATTGATATCTTAATAATATTTTATTTTTCAATATAATATATTACTGACATAATTTAATTAAAGTTGCCGATCTAGATAGACGTTATTACGATATAAATGTTCCTGTATCTCCAATATACACAACAAATTATTCGATTTATTAAATAGATTTTAATTTTCAACTTTTCAAATGAATGACTGTCTATGAGTATGAGCAATTTAATTTCTATTGTTGATAAAAGGACTGGTTTTACTAGGAGACTACAGTAGGAATATATCTTTGAACCTTTATTAGTCCAGCAGATAAAAGTCATTTTTAACTAAAATCGAGCAAATGATGATAAAAGCATCAAATTTGGTACACGGGCTCTCCATGTCATACTAATCGAATTTGCCCGATTAGCCAATCAAAAATTCAAAATGGCGGCTCTCAGTTCTCGAAAATTTAAAATGGCCGCCATTACTATTAAAATTGCAAATAAATAAAAAACTACAAATATTTTAATATGCATTTATGAAATGTACATGGCATCATTTTACATATTATGTGTAAGTTTCAGCTCAATCGAGCAAATTATTAATCTTAGGGAACCAAAAAACTGTCTAAATAACCCTCAAAATTAAAGTTTTTGTCAAATAATTCGAAAACGACCAATATTTTGTCAAATAATTCGAAAACGACAAGTATTTTGTCAAATAATTTGTAAGGCAAGAAGGCGCAGGGGAATTATTTGCGCGCGGGGGGGGGGGGGGGGGGGGGGGGGGGGGGGGGGGGGGGGGGGGGGGGGGGGGGGGGGGGGGGGGGGGGGGGG
>JAUZNC010020092.1:8570-19519 GCA_034780395.1 Vannuccia rotundouncinata
GGATCTTGAAGGATCTTGAAGGATCTTGAAGGATCTTGAAGGATCTTGAAGATTCTTGAAGGTTCTTGAAGGATCTTAAAGGTTCTTGAAGGTTCTTGAAGGTTCTTGAAGGATCTTTGAGGATCTTAAATGAAGGATGTGTTGCATGTTTCGTCGACAGAGAGATATGGCAACTCATCAGGAAATGAACAGACATCAGATGCAGAACGCCACCGATCGTCTGGATGATCTCGACGGATCCATGGAAACCACGCATAAGAACATGTTCATGGATTTCGCCAAGATGCGCGAAGAGTTCAAGAATCTGGAGGAGAAGTTGGACTACCGGCTGACGACGACCACTCGAGATCTCCGGGACAACATCGACACCGTCAGCAATTCGGTAGGTTGTTCTTTGCTTGCGGTGGTTGTGGTTGCAGATGGATGACCTCCTAGACCTCCTCCCTTCTTCTTCTTCAAGCTGAATCTCCTGGAGAAACGCCTGGACCAGGTGGGTCATGTTGGCATGGACAGGAAGGACCCCAAGTTCATCTACAACCAGCTGATGAACTTCGGCGTCTCGCTGGTGGCCTTCCTCATGGTCATCCTGTCGGCGTGCTTCCAGCTGCTCATTCGAATCGTCAACTTCGGCGCCACCGTGTTCCAGCACAAGTGAGCTCTTTACTCTCGCTAACTTGACCTCGTTTGACACAGCTGTGTTGTTTGTGTCCAGGTTCAAGATCCTCAGTCTGGTGCTGCCTGGTCTGGCCTTTCTGCTCTTTGTGCAGCCGTACTGGCCGCTGATCGTGGACAAGGTGGACCCGTCTACCCTGCCCCTCTGGGTCCAGCGCCTGCTCACCGCTTTGACATGGCGGTGACGTCGGCTCAAGATAGATTCCTAGTCTGGCTGGATGACCAAAACAATTCTAATCATTTCCAATCAATCAATCAATTATAAACATTCCCAATTTGAAACTATCTCGGTGTTGCATTCAATCAAATGGTTGTATTTATTTGTGTATTTATTTGTAGTCTTCGTATATTTCCGCGCAATCCATGATTTCTCATTGCACACCCCTTCTTTCCTTTGCTGGTAGAACTTGCCACAGGTAACAAGTATTTTGGGGTCAAGGTTCACTGCACTAGTCTCCATCGATCGCTACATAGTTCTTTCATGCCCTCCCCTTCACCCCCCCCCCCCTTCACCCCTTCGGTTGAATTCTTTTTGTTATTTTCTGTTGTGCTCTTGTCATTTAAATGTTGTAAATAGAACTTACTGCTTTCCTTGTGTCGCCTCATAATCCACTTTTCCACAATTCTCCTTTATTTTCATTTATTTTCTCTCCTTTTCTTTCTTCCTTTCTTTGTCCACCATACTTATTTTCTGAATTCTTTACTTTTCAAATGTTTGTAATTGTGTAGATCTATATTTGTTGTACTCTATTTTTAATGAAACATTTTCTAATAACAACTCATGAGAATGTTTGTCTATTTTATTTTTAAAGTGATTGTTCTTACAGAATTATTTTGGTGGTTATTTTTATGTTACAACTGGTATGAAAGATTTTATTTATGTCATGTTATTGGTATTTAACATTGTCTGATTTTAACACTTTGATGATACTGCCATTCTCTTTTCTCTCTCTTAAAAGCAATTAACAATTCTACTATTTCCGTCACATTTTCAGAAACTCTAAATATGTGCCAACTATTTTGGTCAATAAGAGTGTACATTATTCATATATTACTTGTCAGGCTTTCAGTAGTAGATACGTTATTTATCGTATTATTTGTACGATATCTGTGTTTGTACAGATTACATTCGATTACAGTGTTGTTGTTTCTAGTTCTGATTTAATGCTTTAAATTTGTACAAAGAAGAAATGTGGTTCTCATTTTATTTATATTATATTCAATATATATTTAACCTGAGACAAATTTGAATTGACACAATTTTCAGATCTTATATGTACCTACATGATTTAATGAGATATATGAATAAAAGGTTTTCCTCAACCTTCAAACAATTCTTTTTCTTTGGATTTATTATAAGATAAATATCGAAAAAAATATTTAATAGAGCGTGAAATAGTGTTGGTTATTTTGCAAGTTGGATTTAATATTTAAGTACCTATAAATAAAATTGTTTACCCTTAATTATCACATACATTATATAACTGTTAAATATATTGATTGATATTTTTAATTGGTTTGGCGATTTGCTAAATATCGGTAAACTACAATTAACTATGAAAAACATCATTAAATGTGGACAACGCTGTTATGTATCGGATTAATGACGATTATTTTATTTCGATATATACGAGTTAACAGTATGTAAACAGTTGCCAGTATGTTATCTTGTATATAAAAACTAATTTCGATATCAAGTAGTGTGTACAAACCTCACCAGACAGATAAATGAATAAATCGACATGGCATATCTTTCTTTCGTAGTGTTAAATATTCAGTACTAAGTTTTTTTTGTGTATTGTGAATTTGTGTACAACCTTTTTATTTGGCCAACGTTTGTTTGTAAATTTGTATCAACTTAAATGTATGATTAAGTAGAGGTAGGGTGCCCGCCCGGACAGTTACATTTATTTAGGCCAGAAAGGTTAGTCTGAACACTCCTTAACATGTATTTTTGACATCAGGTTTTGCTCTGTATCCTAGTTACATAGCCACATTTTTCACAAAGCTGCCCTGAAAAACTTTTAATCCAATCTCAACCCAAATAACTCAGCACTCAATCTGTAGTCTGGGACCATATTTCTCTATCGGAAAAAGCATTAGTGAGGTCCTGGCTTCGGAATGAAAATGACAGTGACCTTGTGACAACCAGAAATGCAGAGGTTCAATGAAAAGTGGACTGTTTGGTTAAATCAAAGGTACCGCGTGCTTTTCGTAACAATGAGAGGAAAAGAAATCGGTGAGGAATAATTGGTAGACTGATGTAAATAAAACTACACAAGTATTACCAAGTATTCTTTTTACCATTAGAAATGCAACATATAAAAGCATGAATATTATATATTTAGAAAAAATTATGATTATAATTTACATATCTTTGTTTTCAGTATCATGATTATTTCATTAATATCATTAAATGCAACCTAATTTCTTTAAAATATTCAACCCCGACTGCTAGATTTAAGAATAAAACGAAAAAATATCTCCACAATTGCAATTTTAGAATGAGGTGTTTATTTATTATGTATTGTATAAAATATCTCAATGAAAATAGCTCAGCTGTATTGTCCAGAATCACGGAACACAAACGCAAGCATACTATGAATAATATCCATACAAATTTAGGTGTTAATCTATAACAGGTTTTTTTATAATAAATTAACAAAGAGCTGAAATAACAAGTGCTCAAGAAAGTGTGTACACGACTTTGCAAAAGATGAAAAAGTATATATGTACAGTTAAAAATATCTTACAGTAAAAAATAATAATTGTTATACTGTATAAGGATCTAAAATGCGTTAATAAAAACTTTTTTAATGGCCAAAAAATTGAAAGTTGCATTACTTTTGAATATAATTAATCACCACAATAGAATATATAATAGTATACTTTGACTGATTTTTTTAAAATAAATAAAAACCTTCACTTACAGTTTTTGACGTTTTTTTTGTAATTTGATTTAAAATCTTTAATTTAAATAAGGCCACTATTTACGCTTACAAAAATTTTTAAATAGTTTTTTCTATTTCTAACATGTCAAATTATATATTTAAAAAAAATGCTTCCATCACCAAGATATTTCAAAGTCACTATAATTACTGTGACTACACTATTGAGCACAAACAAAGAACAATTTAAAATTTAAAAAAATATACAAGTGGAATTGATTAATACTGATCTACAGAGTACAAAATAATGCGATATCTATGATTACATGCGACACTCTATAGATATTGACACTTCTAAACAAGCTCATCATGTCGAGATTGTGGAACATATGATATATGGATATTCTTGGTGATATTTTTGACCTACATTCATAAATGTTTGTGTTTATGGAAACCGTAGAAAGTTTTTTAAAATATATTTATGTACACCATTTTTGAAGAATTTTTGCGTTACTATCGAAATATATTAAAACAAATAGATAAATAATTGCTTCAATATTATCTTTTAAGGCATACTCGACTGTTATTTTAAAATGAGGAATTATATCGAATTTCTATAGAGGATTGAAAAGTTTATAAATAAAGGTTTTTACATTAAATGCTGAGAGAATTTAAGAAATGGAAAAGACAAAATAATTTATAGCATACTTTAGGTATTATTTTTATTCTTAGTAACTATTTTAATCAATTTCTGAATTTCTAATAAAATGGATTAAAAGCACGATATACAAGAAAGGGATAACTTATAAATCGACATATATACAATATAATCGATATAATTATATATATATTATTGATTTTCACAAACTATTGCATGAAATACTGAGATGAGATTTGTGGATGTATGTATGCAGTCCCTTTAAGTCTATTATAAGAGGTGTTTAATAAAAAAATATATTAAATACAGGTTCTTTAGTTCGCTATTGAACATTCTTCAATATCACTAAGCTGATTGGTTGTATTGTCAAGGTCATTTGGTTTGGTTGCATCGTCCGCTGAGATTTCATTGGTCAACGCCGGTTGAGGTAAAACTTCTAAAATAAAATTTAAATGATAATTACGAACGTGTTATTTTTATTTTAGTTTTTATCGTGATAATTTTCTTGCAAGATCTAAATAAGATTTATATTCATTCAGGATAGAAATTACAGTAGACGAACCTGTTTCAGCCTTCTTTTTCCAATGAGCCTTATTTTGTATAAGACATGTATCCCACGGCCGATGAAAAATGTATTTATTTGCTAAATGAGAAAAAGAAACGTGCGTAATTGTAATAAACATAGTCAACATTTATTGAGAGAAAGGGATTAATCTTCAGAAGCAGTTTTACACGTACGGTTTGAAGTTTCACTTGAGGCATTTCTCACACAGGCCTCGCTGTTAATGCGACGAACGACATTGTTTTTTGGTGGGTCATTGACTACCCCATTCACTAAATTCTCCAGCATATCTCCCAATACAAGAAGGCTAGGCTCCACGATAAAATCAATGAATCCTAATTTGAAGCGGAAAACAAAGAAACATAAAAAATTAATGTTTAATATTGATTGCTTCATTCAAAATATTGATTATTATGCGTTCGATTGTTAAGATTTAATTTTACATCCTCTCAGAAAACTATAATTAAAACAAAACTTACCAATCTGTGATTGCGCCACAAGTGTGTTGTTTCGATCACAAAGAGGAGAAAAGGGAAGATTTTGTTGTCGCTCACTGTCCCCCTGTCAAAATTTTATATATCAATAAACTAATATAAAATATATTTAAAGTGTTAATTTACATTAGTAAATATGACAAATTAGAAAACCAGCTTTACAAAACATTTTTCTATGCAGTATAACCCCTGAACACGATCCAAAGGTTGTCTATTTTATCCCTTCAAAACACGACACTTCATCATATTTGTGTTATTTAGTGTCAAAAAATACAGTATTTTTATTTCGTTTCAAAAAACTACTTCAAATTACTAACTGAAAATATATTATTGTAAATTTTGAATTAAAATTGATGTGGATACTAAACCGACCAAGAAATATTTATGATTATCGTGGTTGATTATTTTCTTGACAAACTTTTGTTTAAAAATCACGACATTAAGAAGTTTCCACACGAATAACAACATTTAAAATATAACAATTTGAAAATAATTTACATTATTATCCCAACGGATTTATAAAAATATTATAATAAAAGCAAATATTTACAAAATTGTAAAATAATTTTTTTAGGTGTCTATATTAATAAATTATAAAAAAATTTAAGATAATGAAGTTTCAATAATTGATAGGTATACTATATTTCACCTGCTGAAAGAATTCCTCCAATAACTGCATAGTCCATCGATAGTGGAGGACCCAATCCTTTGCAGGGTGAGCAATATCAGCGCAATGCAGAACCATTGACAGGGCCGTTGTTTTCTCAATACTATGACGTCATAAGGTACCAAGAGAATTTATTTAAAGCGAATTAAAATTGTATACAGTTGTTTTCTCAATACTATGACGTCATAGGTGACCAAGAGAATTTATTTAAAGCGAATTAAAATTGTATACAGTGGTTTTCTCAATACTATGACGTCATAGGTGACCAAGAGAATTTATTTAAAGCGAATTAAAATTGTATACAGTTGTTTTCTCAATACTATGACGTCATAGGTGACCAAGAGAATTTATTTAAAGCGAATTAAAATTGTATACAGTGGTTTTCTCAATACTATGACGTCATAGGTGACCAAGAGAATTTATTTAAAGCGAATTAAAATTGTATACAGTTGTTTTCTCAATACTATGACGTTATAGGGGACCAAAAGAATTTATTTAAAGCGAATTAAAATTGTATACAGTGGTTTTCTCAATACTATGACGTCATAGGTGACCAAGACAATTTATTTAAAGCGAATTAAAATTGTATACAGTTGTTTTCTCAATACTATGACGTTATAGGAGACCAAAATAATTTATTTAAAGCGAATTAAAATTCTATACAGTGGTTTTCTCAATACTATGACGTCATAGGGTACCAAGAGAATTTATTTAAAGCGAATTAAAATTATATACAGTTGTTTTCTCAATACTATGACGTCATAGGTGATCAAGAGAATTTATTTATTTAAAGCGAATTAAAATTGTACACAGTGGTTTTCTCAATACTTTGACGTCATAACGTACCAAGAGAATTTATTTAAAGTTTCCTTACTACTACCGACCTTAAACACTACAAATAGTTGGGAAGTTGAAAGAAAGAAAACTAATATGCTGCTGCATCAGATAAATCTACTGTATTCGAGTTTTAAATTTGAAATTCTATATTTTATTCAATATTTAACCCCAAAATAAGTTTAAATCTAAGTTAAATATATAACAATATAAAAGGTCAAACCTACCTATTGGGTATTGCAATAAGATTGCGTATTGCTTTAATTTGTTGAAAATGGAGAGACATGTCTGTATTAAGGACCATATCGATTGACAAACTGCGAAAGATTCTGAAAATGATGATCAAACTGGATTAATATCGATCGAATCAAAACTTGGAGTCAATTTAATCGGTTATCAATTCATTATCCTAAAAAGTAGTCACAACCCTTAAATTTAATACAATAACCACAAGCACAGACCACCTACTTGAAGTCCTCTTTGCTGAGTCCCTTGAGAATGTTGAGATCCCCTCTTTTCAGCAGCCTGAAGATGGCGCTGACGTGGTGGTTCTCGAGGACACCTTTGTCGTTGTAGAGCATGGCTAACTCAGAACTGAGGAAATAGCCAGAACAAATCTCAATAACACCGAACAAAAAATGATAGTTTTGTGGATTCTGGATAATGATGGTTATTCCTAAAGCGAAATTATGTTTGTGAATTTTATAAATTCTATAATTGTGTTTTGTTCAATAAATTATAGAATGACAGCCAATGATGTCTTTGAAAATTCATCATCATCATAATTATAAAAATATTATTGATTTTTAGTTTACCTATTTTTTTAATAACAATAGTTTTATATCGTCCATAAATTATTTAATGCATTATTTATTTTTAAATAATTTCCACTCACCAACTGTTTATGTGAAAATTATTAGTCGTTCCGGTATGCTCATAATCATGGATCAAGGCTGAGAACAATATAGAAAATATCTCTAAATCGGTTAACCAGCACTGAAATGAAAGAAATATATAATTTTGCTCAAATTGATACAATCTCCTATTATAAAATATTTCATATTTCAAATATGTATTTTAACTATTATAATATTTCAACTATTCATTAAAAATTTATTGTTGAAAAAGTATTTTTTACAACGTCGGTATAATTTAATATTAGTAGGTGATACATAAATATATTATGATAAATATAACTATTAATATATTATCAAGAGGCAGAGTTTATTAAAAACGTACCAGCTTGCAATAAACGAAACACTTATGTATAAGCTAATCAAACTGTTACGAGTCAGTCTGTAATTATCAACTGTCAATAGACTTTTCGTTCTCATTTTTGTGACCTCTGATAAATGCCACCAGAACACAAATAGGTGACATTCATCGAGTTGTCTGTGTCAATAAGTCACCATGCATTTCAATTCGTGTTATTTAAGAAATTCTTTGGTATCAAACTTACTACAAGTTGGCTGGACTGGATCATATGATGACATGTCTGAGCAACATCAGCAGCATGGACCAAGTTGTGATAAGGGTTGTCATGCTTACTGTACCCGACTTCTAATTGGTGGAAAAATGCCTCCAGGGTTGGTACTGATATCTGCCAATCAGATCGAAATATACGTATTTATTAAATTCTCTGTTAACATATTAAGTTATAATAATAATAATAATAATAATAATAATAATATACCATCAGCGAACACACCTTAAACTTGGTGATGAGGTCGTAACGCAGAAAGAGTTCATAACCGACGAACTTGAGGGAGTGGTTATCGGACATATCGTTGAGCGTGAAAACATCAAACGACCACTTGTCCAGATTGGACTATTTGGTTAGAAGTATGTGTATTTTTATATTTACAACATAAAAACAGATAATTTGAACAATTAAGAATCTACTGTTCGCTTGAAACTAAATTTTAAAATAATTCTTTTGTCTGCAAAATATTAAGATAAATAAATTGCAAATATAAAATATGTTTTTTAGCAATTACAGCCAACATATATATCAAAATCTTAAACTATCTTGTCACCCCAAAGATTACAACCAGTCACTTCATGCGCAGAAACGATAAATTGTGCTGAAATATTTGATGAACAAACAACTGTATATCGAAATCTGCGTGAAAATCAAAATATTATATCTTTATTTTGTTATCATATAATTATGTGTCCTATATTAACATTATATTTAAAGTATATATTAATGTATTCAATAAAATTCGTCGGTAATTTCTGATATACCCTGCTAACCTTTAGTTTTAAAGTCTAATCATAGGCATTTCATGAAATAACTGATTTGTCAGTTTGACTGCAAGTTAAAAATAACGATCCGAATACCGATAATCTGCAGGTTTACCTTCAGCATTGTCGAAACATGAGGGGGAACTGATATTGTTGGTCCTCCTCCGATCTTTTTGCAAATTCTGAAATACATAAAATTAATCGATAAATTGAATTAGATGAATGAATATACAACTGAAATTATCATTCATAGGAATATTAGTTATGAACCTACCTTTCCACCATAATTCCCACACGGATGGCATTAGCAATGCTCTTGAACTTCCGTTTCTCGCGCTCCTGTTGGCAGCAGGACTGGGATCGTGTGAACGTTGTCGACAACCACGCTCTGACTTCTGAAGGGACTCCATCGTGACCTGCTTCGGAGAGGTCATCATCGTCACCGTTGCAGAGACGTCTAAAGATTTTGTGCGTTGCGGAAATATAAAATATTTTAATTATTATAATTTGATAATCAATGATCTTAAATTTGATTAAAGTAGATTTTCATTTTAAAATATTCTGAAATATCGACACATAAAACTTAAATTACAGAAAATTTGAAGTTTCGATAAAATAAAATGTTTAAAATTCACATACAATTGAGCTCATTATTTAGAATATAAAAGATATAAATTTGTTCTTTGTGACAATAAAACGATTATTTTTTATACAAAGTTTGACACATTAATTAAAATTTATGTTCATTATAGTCATTTCATTTGCTTGTAAACTAATTCTATAAATTATGATTGTTCTGTGTTTGACATAATCTGGAATATTAATATTTTAAGATAATTAAATTAATTATCAGAATTTGTATAATTCACAATAAACATTTTAAAATGTTGTGCTAAAGATTTTTTATCACAAAAAGGAATATTAAACAAAACCTAATTTTGACGAGGGAAATAAAAGTGTTTCGTGTTGAAGTATTAATTCAAAATTCACCGTCGTTGATCCATATAAACAGCTTCCAGCACTCCGATGACGTAATAAAGGTTTTTCGTGAGGTCGTCTCGAGATATTTCGTCATCTTCGATGAGCCGAACAAGTCGACGTAATCTGTTTACAGAACAAATGGCGGCAAGAAATATACCAACAAGAAATTGTGGAAGTATGTAAGACTTGACGCTAAATTTTTAATTAATAAATTTTACGCTGCTATAGTCTAGCTCAAGTATTTCAAGGTTGGTTTTGTTAATCAATAAACGGTTGCCATGCTCACCGGACAGAGCAGGCATAGTTGGCTTCAGAAGTTCCCGGAGTGGGCATAAGAGTGAGAGACACTTCATTTTTGGCGAACTTGGTGACTTCGGAGCGGGCAAGTTTGTGATGGATGTAGTCAGAAATGGCCGAATCTGGGGGGCTCAGTTGGGCCAGGTTGGTGGAGTAACCGACTGTCGTTGAGATTGAGCGGGGCCGTTGTCTGATTGGAGCTTCATAAGGAGAGAAGGGCGAAAAGTTCATCAATAGTAATTATCACAGATGTTTATTTATCAATATTTGGCAATAGTAAGGTCTCGCGACTTCTTTTATAATGAATTTTTTCTACTTTTAGCTAAAATGTACTTTCATAGACCCATCTGGACGATCATGAGAGCGGTTCCATCCCCATCATCACAAATTTACCATTTTTCGAGATTTTACAAAAATGGCTATTGTATAAATGTAAATCACCGAATAATAATATATTATGTAATAATCAACCAGATAAAAAAATTATTTATAAATTTGAACTACCTCAAAAAAACTTTCCTTTAATTTTTCAATTTTTGTAACATTATCTAGCAGAAAACATCCTGGACTACATTGTATACACTCAGCACAATAGGATCATCATATTCGCAAGGAGGGGCCGAATCCCCCCCCACGATACGTGAAAGCA